>RJWJ010001187.1:0-10646 GCA_004363605.1 Indri indri
TGTTTTTGAGACAGAGTCTTGGTGTGTCGCCTGGGCTAGAATGCAGTGGTGTCATCATAGCCCACTGCAACCTCAAACCCTTGAATCCAGCCGTCCTCCTCCTGCCTCAGCCTCCCAAGTAGCTGGGACTACAGGCACACACCACGACACCCAGCTAATTTTTCTGTTTTTAGTAGAGACGGGCGTCTTGCTCTTGCTCAGGCTGCTCTTGAACTCCTGACTTCGAAGCAATCCTCCCGCCTCGGCTCCCACAGTGCTAGGATTACAGGCGTGAGCCACTGTGCCCAGCCCAAATTATTGCTTTATATTTTCTTTCTAAGGCTTTTTTAAAAAAACCATTTAGATGTTAGGTTGAGATATAAATAAAATTTTGTTATCCAGATCCATAGCCAATCATCCTGACACCATCATCTTTTCTTTCACTGACTTGAAATGTCACGTTCATCATGTACTGAAGATTACGTATATTTGGATATATATATACACGTGCCATATATGGAGATCTCACATTTTCTACTGCAAGGACGGTGATTAGCAATGGCTCCACTTCTTGCTTTCTGAAATCTGTCATCATTTTTGCTGTAAGTCCTTGCTTCCCATGGGCTGTTCCCGCTTAGTGACTGAGCACTGAAGAGGCATTAAGGCGAGCCTTTCGCTGGAGACAAGGGATTCCTTGGACAGGCGACCTTAGCTCAAGAACTCCTTGTTGTCCTTGATGAAACTTTTTTAGAACCGCACTACAGGGGAAGACCTTTCTTTCTTCCCTCTCTCCGTCCTAGAGGACAGGACCTGCGTCATGGTCCGATGGCTCTTCCAGTCCCCTGCGCTCATTCCCCAGTTTCTTCACAGACATTTTCCCAACAGATGGCGCTATCGCGTCCCACCTTGGCTCTGCTTCTCAGAGGATCTGGACTAAATGTACAAGGGTCTCTTTTGTTTCATTGATTTGCTCGTCTATTCTAGGTCTGATATCACAAAGTTTTAATTATGGTGGCTTTATGTCTGTTTTGAAGTCTGGTTGAGTAAGCCCCTTACATTGTCTTCTTTGTCAGAATATTTTTGGCTACTCTCATGCATCTACTTCCTAGCTGAATTTGTTTCATAAAAATTTCTTTCTTTTTAGTTAATGCATATACATGATGACGAAGAATACAGAGGGTATGTGAAAAATAAGTTTTCCTCCTACCTCTGACCCTCAGTCCCAGAACAAACCACCTTTACTAGCTTCTTCTGTATCATTCCGGAAACCTTCTACATGTATACAAGTATAGATGTATGCACATGTTCGTGTGTGTGTGTGTGTGTGTGTGTGACTGAATACATTTCTTCCTTTATGGCGCAGATTGTAGCAGATTGAGCACCCTGTTCTTTGCTTTTTTCATTTAACAATAGACACTGCAGAGTTTCAATGTCAATATTTATAGTTCTGCCTCATTCTTTTTAATAATTACATAGCATTCTATTGTTCCTTCTCAATGCATGTTTAAGTAGCTCCTAGTCTTTTGTTATAACAAACAATGATACAGTGAATCAAGAATCATCTTGTCAGGTTCTATTATTTTTAAAAAATCCCACTAAGATTTTAAATGGAGTTGCCTTGAAATTTATAGATTTAGTTTGGGCAAAAGCAACAATCATTACATTTCAGTTGTCCCTATCAGGCCGCACAGAATGTCTTTCTCTCCAATTAGTTAGAAGGACTAAATTTTACATCCTTTGGCCAGATTTTAAAGTTGTTATAAATATAGGTCTTGCACTTCCATTTAGATTTATTCCTAAGAGGTCTTTTGTTTTTTGTTGCTATTATAAATGGAAAATTTTTATATAAACTTTTAAAATTAATTTTTGATGATTTTCAGGAAACTCTTGCTTTTCATATGCAATTCATGTATTCAGTTACCTTACTAAGCTTTCTCATTAGTTTTAATAGTTTTTCAGTAGATTGTCTTAGGTTAATAGCATTTTAGGTAAAGAGAATAACATATGTGAGGACCAGGAAGAGAAAGAGAACCTCATTTGATTGAGAAATTGAAAAAAGTTCAGAAAGACTATGTCATGGATTGAATTGTGTCCCCCCATAATTTATATGTTGAAGCCCTAACCCTCAATGTGACTGTATTTGGAGATAGGGCCTTTAGTAAGGTAATTAAGGTTAAATGAGGTTATAAATATGAGGCCCTAATCCAACAGGACTAGTCCTTATAAGAAAAGGAAGCGACACCAGAGATCTCTCTCTCTCTCTCTCTTCCTCTGAGCACACACAGGGAAAGTGTCATGTGAGGATGCGCAAGAAGGTAGCATCTGCAAGCCAGGAAGAGAAGCCTCACCAGAAACCAAATTTTCTGGCACCTTGATCTTGGACTTCTACCCTCCAGAACAGTAAGAAAATAAATTTCTGTTGTTTAAGCCACCCAGTCTGTGGTATTTTATTACGGCAGCCCTAGCAGACCAATATAGAGTGGGATTCTCAGGAGCAAAGCAGTGAAGAGACATGGTCATACGATTATGACGCTTAGTTGAAATTGGCAGTAATGGCAGTGGCAAGTAAGGTGTTGGGAGTGGTTTGGCTTTTTAGGTGATATGGGGAAGGTGGTAAGCTGGAAAAGTAGAGGGAACTGTTGAAGATGAAATTATATGGGATGGATGGAGAAAAAGGTTATGATGAAAGGATAAATTGTTACCCTAGGTTGTTAAAGAGGAAATGAAAAACAGTAAAAGCAGATTGGAAACAAGAAACCTGTTTCTACCCTATGTTTTGCCACCAGCCTATACTGTGACTCTGGGCATGACATTTGCCCTTTCTGAACCTCAATCTATAGGATGATGGGAGTAGATGTGAAGATTTCTCAGTTATCTTTCAATTCCGACTCTGTACAATTTCATGGCTCTATAATGAATTTGGCTCAGAAGAGCCCAGAATAAATGAGTCCTGTACCTACAGTCTATATGAACCTAAGAGTACAGATGAAGAACTCTCCAGGTTCTACCTAGGGATACACTTATCCACTACATTTTGGCTTAAATGACCTGTAACTCTCAGGCTTTGCAAGTGAGGGAGCTTAGGCTGGAAGACTAAACAAGGCTAACAATTTGGGATATGGGCAGGCAGGGGATTTGGCAAGAGACTGGCATGGTCACCTGGCATGCTGGCTCTTGAGAATTCTGCTTCTTATGACTGTGTGCGATTAGTCCCGACCCACTTCCGATCTGATTTTGGCCTCGTTTGTCAGATGGGGAGGCTTTCACTCAATATGTTTTATTAGTCCTCAGCTGCATAAGTGGTTTACATCTGGGTGGAAATAAGTGGCACAGCGCATAGGAAAATCCCCTTCTCCACCTCTACTTTCAGTACCTCCCCTGGATGGATTTGGCATGTAGGAAATACTTGGTAAATAGTTGTTATAGGATGAATGTATAATTGAAATGACTGAAGAAAGGAGATGAGTAGGATGAAAGAATATATAAAAACATGAAGAACTACTCGGGAGGCTGAAGTGGGAGGATCACTTGAGCCCAGGAGTTTGAATCCAGCCTGGGCAACATGGCAAAACATCATCTCTTTAAAAGAACAAACAAACAAACAAACGAACCATGACAATCCTGAATGTTAAATTCTCAACTACCTAGTGCATTGTAAAGGAAATCAAAGTAATAATTGCCCTCTTTAGAAAAGAATTGTTCACAAATGAAATTGCACCAAAAAAGTAAATAAACAAAAAGAATCAATGATACAAAAAGTTGGTCTTAGAAAAGATAAACAAAAATCAACAGACCACTAGATAGATTAACCAAGAAAAGAAGAGAGAGGATTCAAATAAGTTCAATCAGAAAAGAAGAAGGAGACATTGCAACTGATAGGACAAATACAAAATATCATCTGAAACTGCTATGAACACCTCTAAGCACACAAAGTAGAAAATCTAGAGGAAAAGGATAAATTTTTGGAAACACAGAACCTCCCAAGCTTGAATCAGGAAGAAAGAGAAATCCTGACCAACCACAAACAGCGAGATTGAAACAGTAATAACAAAATCTCCCAACAAAAAAGGCCCAGGACCACGTGAATTCAGAGCTAAATTCTACCAGGCCTATAAAGAAGAACTGGTACCTATCCTGCTGAAACTGTTCCATAACATCGAGAAGGAGAGAATCCTCCCTAATTCATTCTATGAAGCCAGTATCACCCTGATACCAAAGCCAGAAAAGAGCACGACAAAGAAAGAAAACTACAAACCAATATCCCTCATGAACATAGATGCAAAAATCCTCAAGAAAATACTAGCAAACCAAATCCAACAGCACATCAAAACAATAAGTCACCACAATCAGTGGGTTTCATCCCAAGGATGCAAGAATGGTTCAACACATATGAATCAATAAATGCGATTCACCACATAAACAAAATCAAAAACAAAAACCATATGATCATCTCAATAGATGCAGAAAACTGGAAAAGAGGAAGTCAAACTGTCCCTATTTGCTAATAACATGATCTTGTACATAGAAAACCCTTAAGACTCCTCAAAAAGACTCCTAGAATTGATAAATGAATTCAGTTAAGTCTTAGGTTACAAAATTAACATGCACAGTTCAATAGCATTTCTACACACTAATAACAACCAAGCTGAGAATCAAATCAAGAACTCAATCCATTTACAATAGCTGCAAAAAAAGGAGAAAAAAAATCTTGGAATATACTTAACAAAGGAAGTGAAAGACCTCTACAAGTAGAACTGCGAAACACTGATGATAGAAATCACAGATGACACAAGCAAATGCAAAAGCATTCCAAGCTCATGGATTAGAAGAATCAATGTTAAGATGTCCATACTGCCCAAAGTAATCTGCAGATTCAATGCAATTCCTATCAAAATACCAATGTCATTTTTCACAGAATTAGAAAAAAACAATCCTAAAATTCATATGGAACCAAAAAAGAGCCTGAATAGCCAAAGCAATCTTAAACGAAAAGAAAAAATCTGCACACATCATATTACCTTACTTCAAATTATAGTATAGGGCAATAGTAACCAAAACAGCATGGTACTAGCATAAAAGTAGACACACAGACCAGTGGAACAGAATAGAGAACCCAGAAATAAAGTTAAATACCTACAACCAACTAATCTCTGACAAAGCTGACAAAAGCATACACTGGGGAAAGGATGCCCTATTCAAAAACTGGTGCTGGGAAAATTGGATAGCCTCACGCAGAAGAATGAAACTGGATCCTTATCTCTCACCATTATATAAAAATTAACTCAAGGTGGATCAAAGACTTAAATGTAAGACCTGAAACCATAAAAATATTAGAAGAAAACCTAGGAAAAACTATCCTTGACATTGGCTTGGGTAAAGAATTTATGACTAAGACCTCAAGAGCAAATACAACAAAAGAAAAAATAAATAAATGGGACTTAAACTAAAAAGCTTCTGCAAAGCAAAAGATACAATCAACGAAGTAAATAGACAACCTACAGAATGGGAGAAAATATCTGCAAGCTATAAATCTGACAAAGGCCTAATATCCAGAATCTATTAGGAACTCAAATTAGCAAGAAAAAAAACCCAACCCCATTAAAAAGTGTAAAACGGCCAAAAAATGTGAAAAAATGCTCAACATCACTAATCATCAGGGAAATGCAAATTAAAACGACAGTGAGACACCACCTTACCCCTGTCAGAATGGCCACTATCAAAAAGTCAAAAAACAATGGATGCTGGTGCAAATGTGATAAAAGGGGAACGCTTATACACTGTTTGTGGGAATGTAAATTAGTATCACTTCTATGGAAAACAGTATGGAGATTTCTCAAAGAACTAAAAGTGGATCTACCATTGATTGTTGGTAAAATATAGAATGCTTGCTGTTGCATATAGGTTATATATGTACCTGGACAAAATTTCAAATGATATCAAAGGACATTACAGTCAACACTGCTGGTGCGCACCCAGAGCCTCTTTACCAGGCCAGTACATTCCAAATGCCAGGTGTTGACCACTAAGGCTTAAAGCTGCACCCTTCTCTAGAGACTTGCTCTTGGCCAAACTAACCTCCACCCCAAGGGGCAATCCACAGCTAATGACTGACCCAATGCTGGGGTACAAAAGGCCAGCTTTCTTGCCTCAAGGAGAAACTAACTCTTTGTGGCAATTTGTGTTCCTGCTTCCACAGTATGACCAGGTTGAAGTAACACTGTAGACAACAGCTTTGCATAGCAACTTCTCCTGCTTTACCTACCTTTCCTCACTCCCTTCTCCTGAAAGCACTACCTCAATAAACCACCTGCATGCTCAGGCTTTGCTTCTAGAGAATTTGACCCAAACAGTTATACTATGATATGAGGATGTCAGTAATGGAAAAAGTGACTCCTCCCAACTTGCTTTGTTCTAGCAAATTTTCTGTCACTGAGATATACTGTGAAAAGAAAGGAAAGCTGGGCGTGGTGGCTCACGCCTGTAATCCTAGCACTCTGGGAGGCCGAGGCAGGCGGATTGTTTGAGCCCAGGAGTTTGAGGTTGCTGTGAGCTAGGATGACGCCATGGCACTCTAGCCGGGGCAACAGAGTGAGACTCTGTCTCAAAAAAAAAAGAAAAAAAAAAAAAAAAAAAGAAAAGAAAGGAAAAAGCTGGAACATACATATATGCTATATGAAACTGCACACTGCATGTTTTAGTGAATAGCTAACTGTAGTGTATAGGTCTTGCATGTCAACTGTCGAGCATGCTGTGTTGAGAAGGATTCTGAGGCCTACCCTGGGCTCAGTGTGAAAGAGTGCTATGGGATATTTGCTTTAGGAAAGAGACTGGGGCAGAAGGAGGTATGGTGAGGGATAATTTCGGTGTAATTGTGCTGTCGAAACAAATCCTTCTATTTTCTAGACATTATTACATTTTTGGTGCCAAACACAAGGTGGTAAATTCCTCAGTAATTCAATTTCAAAACAAGTGTGGATATGATATTGAAAAGGCACTGTATTGTAGTGGTTAGGAACACAGGCCAAAGCCAAATGGCCTGGGATGGAATTCTGGCTCCTCCATTTACAAACTACATGACCTTGAACAAATTACTTAACCTCAATTTCTGAGCCCATAAAACTACAATAGTAGTACGTAACTTCCTCACAGAATTTTTATGAGAATTAAATAAATTGATTCATGTAAAGGTCTTAGAATAGTGCCTGGTCCATATTAAGTACTTGATGACTGTAAGCTTTTATTATTTTCATTTAATGATTTCAAAGTAGTAGAGTCCTGATCAGTAAGCGATTATTCTTTATTATTCTTAAAACGTTTATTTTTATCACATAACTGGTTATACATGCTAATTTAAGAAAAAGTCTTTTATACTCTTGAATTATAATTTTTAGGCAATGAAATGCAACTACTTAAACTTTTAAGTGAATATTTAATAAGGTTGGCAATTGACCTTATTATCTATCATCATCAGGTTAAAGTTTGGGCAGTTATAAATGCTATGGCAGTTACAAATGCTAATCACCTCAGAGAAGGCAGCAGAAGAAAGAAATCAAACTGAAAGAGATTTAAAATTAGAGGTTGAAGCTCTTGAAAATATTGATTAAAAGAAAGAACTTTTTAACAGAGGTTCTTTCTTCACTTGTGGAAGTCATTTCCAATGTTGATTTATTTAATTCACAATTTTTGACTGCCGATTGGAACAACAGTTATTCATCAAAAAGTATTTTTTAAATGCCTTAATATCTGGTATTGGTAAATATACTACATATGATTGTTTTGTGAAGATCAAAAAGTACATAATTTAAAGATAGATATACTGTTTATTTTGTAAACATATTTATACAATGTGTAAGACACTGGAAATAATGGTGACAATGTAAAAATACTATACTATAGTTGGGTTAACGGGATTTCTAAGTGAAAAATTAAATAGTATAGTTCCCAAGGGAAACCAGAAAGAACTCAGGCTGCTGCTGTCTTAGACTGGTGCTAATGTGGATATTATCAATCTGAGGGGAGATACTGAGCTACTGTATGAATAGTTTACATTTAGCAGTGGCTTTTTTCAAGCTACATTTAAAATTCCATTATGGCGAATATTTAATTTTTTTTAAAAAAGGGCTACATTTATATTGGCATACCCCAGATAATACCTAATTGGCACATAAATTCCACAGAAAGGCAATATCCCTACTCATTAGCATACTTTCCACAAGAATCCTGTGATGAAATCATTAACCAAATTTCAAATAAGAGCTAATAGAACCACACACACGAAAGGTAACTATGCGAGATGATGGACATGTTAATTTGCTTGACTGTAGTAATCATTCCACTATGTATATGTATATCAAAACAACATGATGTACACCTTAAATGTACACAATTTAAAAAAAGAGTTAATAGATAAATTTATTGTGCTGGAGAGGGTTGTAAGTTCAAGAAACAGTCATGAAAAAATCTAGTTGTATAATGTATTTTTTAAATATTTCTGCTATAGTCATCATTTATTTTTAAATGTACCATAATTGATTAAAAAAGGAATATAAGTACTTTTTTCCCTTACCTGGAAATAGTCTAAATAGCCTATTTAGACTATTTAGATATTAATTGAGTTATTTAATTTAGATAATTAGATATTGAGTCTATTTAAATATTGATTGAGTTAATTATAACAAGATCTATAAAGTCATAGTAGCTATTATTGCTAAATATTAGTTAAATATTTAAATAGTTAAATATTATTAATACAATATGGATAAGTAAATTTAGTTTCCCTTAATAAAATACAATGAATAGATCAATTTTTCTACAACAAACAAGGAAACAACCATTATAATAGTAATGTTAAGAGTTATATAATAAAAAAAAAGCCTTCAAATTAAAATGGATTCTCACATAGAGTTTGGTACAAAGAAAGCTCTTGGCAAATGTCAATTTCCTTCCTCTCCTCTTCTCTATTATATTGACTTTCTCTTATTAAATATGGTATATTTTTCATTTCTCTAAAGAAGTAAAATTTCAGCAAGCATTGAGCTCACATATGATTACCACCCAGTCTTCTCACCCTCCTGGATGACCTGGCCTGAAGGGAATACAATTTAATGCCAAAGAAGAGTAGCGAAGTGAACTATAGTGTAATTGGTGCATGCAATTGTTTCAACCAAACCTCAGGCAAATTGCAGGCAGAAGACCAGGGATTTATATCTTTCCTCCAGCTTGGTTTTAGTGTAGTTTTATTATTTCAAACTATAGATACTCCTTGAATCACGATGGGGGTTACATCCCAATAAACCTAGCATATATTGAAAGTATCATATGTTGAAAATACATTTAATACGCCTACTCCACTGAACATCATAGCTTAGCCTAGCCTACCTTAAACATGCTCAGAATACAGTATTCAATAAATTACATGAGATTGTCAAAGTCAAATAAAATATACCGACTAATTTCTAAATTCAAAATGTTTTATCTGGGAAGCAAGAATTGCAATTATGGGCATACACACAGACCTGGGAGTTTTTGGTAAGTCCAAAGAACAGAGAAGGTTGGAGGTTTTATAAAAAGGAGAAATGTTACGTATTGTTTTGAAATACAGTTCCCTGGCACTGGTAAAGTTTGGGGAACAGGGGAGCTCAGAATGCTGAGTGACAGCAGTGGGTAAAACTAGTCAGAGTCACAGAACGAATGTAGCTATTATTAATAGATAAAACTGTTTTTAGGTTACAACAGGTAGTTTCAGCAGCCAAAAGTGCAGGGAAGTACATACTTGGAGCAATGTTATATGCCCTGAGTGCTTTTATTTGCCCCTGGACTCGCGACTCTATTTTAGTTGGATATGACAAGACTCAATTCTTATGATCAATTTTCACAAGATATTCAACACTTTATCATAAAATAGGCTTTGTGTTAGATGATTTGGCTCAGCATATTGAGAGAGTATCATACAGCATATTGCTAGCCCAGGAAAAGATCAAAATTTAAAAATTGAAGTATGGTTTCTACTGAATTCCTATTGCTTTTACACCATTGTTAACGTCAAAATATCCTAAGTCAAACCATCACCAAGTCTGGGAACCATCTGTAGTTGATTGTGTGAGGCAGGGAGAATAAATGTAGCCAAGATTTTATCTTTGAATTATGTCTTCTGTGTTGTTTACTGCGATCCTGAATAGTAATTGAACAGACCTTAGTAATGCCGTAGACTTAAGAATGTAAAAATCCACAACCTGTGGTTGATGCATCCATTAGTTTTCCTTTAATCATTTTCTTTAGTAATTCACAAAGAAAGCTTTGCGTTTCCCAAATGTTGGTTAATTCCCAAATTTAATTAAACACCTAATATTTATAGAGAAAAAAGCAAAAAAGAATGTCTACTCAGAAGGGGCTTATAATTTAAGTTTATGCAAATACATGAAAAAATCAATTATTTATCCAAAAGATCAAAGTGATTACATACAAAATAAATAAGCAAGGCACATAACAGAGTGATCATAGCAGAGTTGGCTTGGCTAGGGACGGTTTCCTGAAATGGTAGTTGTAAGCCATTTTCTTACATGCTCATACTCCTTCATTTGTCTTCTTTTTTTTTTTTTTTCCCCCCAGAGACAGGATCTGGCTCTGTCACTGAGGCTGGAGTGTAATGGCATCATCATGACTAGCTG
>RJWJ010001187.1:10746-122282 GCA_004363605.1 Indri indri
CTAATCCCATTCATGACGACTCCAACCTCATGACCTAATCACCTCCCAAAGGTCCTGCCTCCTAGTACCATCATATTGGAATTAGGATTTCAACATATGAATTCTGGGGGGGGGGGACACAAACATTCAGTCCATTGCATTGTTTTCACCTTTAACTTAACAATATCACTCTTAACACTTTCATTTTAATAAATATTATGTATGCTACAGTATTTTGAAATGACTGCAGAATATTTCCTTATATGAATTTATTATAATTGATTGAACCAAACCCCTATTGCTGAGCATTTACGGTTTTTTTTTTGTTTTTTTTTTTTATGTAGGGCAATATAGATAGGCCACAGTTCTTTTCTATTTGGGGGGTGGATTATAATCTTTTAAAAATTTAATAAATTTCCACTATCCCCTCTACCACCCCAAAATTAATAGCCTTCTACATCTTCTCTGTGCTCAGTCATTACATAGGATTTGAGTTCTTTTGTCCTTTATTATTGTCATATCAACAATTGGGTCTATTCCTTGTCACCGATGTCTCACCTTTGTTGTAGTCTCACATTTCCCAAATGTCCTTAGATTTGGATTTTTTCTCACGTAGAACTTGAGTGTGTATGGTTAAATAAATTAACTATAGTATAGTAATGCTGTGTTTAGGGCATTGAAAATGGACTTAACGACTTATTTTAGTTCTTATGACTGTCACCTATCAAAATTTTCAAGCTTCAATAACTCAACCACAAGGTGTAGAGAGATTCACAGGTGTGGAAGTGGGCGATATTAAGGAAGATCTGATTTGGCATCAATAAAGGCCAGAGTCTGCAAAACAAAGGAAGTGAGACAAATCTGCCCATGGCCTTTTTCATTTGAGCTAAGGATGTTTTTAACATTTAAAAAGATCATTTTATTTTGGCAGTTGCCAAAAATAGTATGGAGAGATCCCTTATATCCTTCACCCAGTTTCCCCCAGTGGTGGCATCTTGCATAACTATAGCACAATATGACAACTGGGAAATTGACATTGGTACAATCTCCTGACCTTGTACAGATCTCACCAGTTTGACATGTACTGATGTGTGTGTGTATGCATGGAGTGTGCACTTAGTTCTATGTAATTTTATCATATGTGCAGATTCACAGTCAGGATACAGCTTTTTACATTTTTAAAGGATTTTTAATATGAAGAAAAAGATGCAACCAAGACACTGTATGGCTCAGAAAGCCTAAAATATCTACTATCCAACCCCTTATAAAAATGGCTGCTGATCTCTGACCTACGAGATTAGAATAATAAATCTTTTCCCTCCAAAATAATACTAAAGCTGGGAGACCTGAGATAAAAATTACTGGGGAAGAATCAGGAAGAGGGCTAAATATCGGGGGAATCAGATGAAGACACCCAAATTAAGCCAGAGAACCAAAAAACTGGTGCTAAGGAGACAAGATCAAGACAAAGTAGTACACTTTAAACTTGAGTCAGAAGAGAGACATTTTGATCAGTGACTGATTAGACTAGTGGTTCTTAAATCTGGCTGGGAATCAAAATCACTTGGAAAACTTTTTTAAACATGGAGATATTTGGACGCTATCTAGACATAATGAACCGGAGTCCCCACAGTGGAGTCCTGGAGTCTATATTTATATCTATATTTTAAAAACAATTTTTAAAAGTGATTCCCAAGTGATTCTGATGAATGTTCGGGTTTAGAAACATCTGATTTAGAAGGCCCACAATTACTTAAAGCTAATTTCTATGTCCTGGCAGAGAGATACAGTACATTGCCAGATCTCTAGGACCAGAGGCAGGACGATAAATCAAAACATTTAATCACTGGTATGATGGGGGACTGACCAATCAGGATGGAGTGGCCATAATTTCTCTATACCTGTGAGTACTGGTTGAATATGAATTGGTCTCTCTACGTGAAGCAGGAGGACTCATGGGGAAGTTCTAAAGCAACAGAGTTTCTTTAAACATTGTGTATTTGGGGTAGCAAATTTAAGTAAAACTTGACTTCCGGAATTGATTTTCTATTTAGAAGCTATATTACATTAAATAATGCTGTGTAATTCTTAACGTCTGGTTGTTTGATTTTATCTTTTAGAAAACAAATTACCTTCACCGTAAAATCTCATAAATTCATGGCAAAATTTCAGCGCTACAATAAGAAGAAAGGAAGGAGCAGAAAATAAATACTTTAACATCGAAATTTTCAAGTATTAGCCAGTTTATTTTTAAATAAAATCCAGGGAAACTTTTTATTTTCTCAGCTTTAAGGGCTTTGATGAATTCCTCTCTAAATTATAAAGTATGACATTAATTGTGCATGTTTTGGTTTGCAAATCTATCTCTCAATAAACTCTTCATTTCCAGTGAGCAGCTGGTCTGGAATTGGAATACACTGCCACCAGCGAGGACATGCCCCCACCAATCAGTGAAGTTCTCTGTATATGTGACTAACTCAAAGAAACATGAAAAAGTTTTCTACTCACCTCTTAAAAAATAAAAAATAAAACTTCATTAAAAATATGAGTAGAGAGACACATAGTGCAAAATTGTAAAGAAATATAAAACATAACTATCTGTACCTGTAGATGTGGGTCAAGGTGCCCAGGGCAAACACCAGCAAATGTCACGGTGTGCAGGCTGGAACTTGTGGGCAGAGTAGGCAGCAGGTGCATGGCTTGTCCATTCTTCTGACACCTATGAAGAGGTGCTTGGTGCTGCGCTCCAGCAGGGAGACCCTGCTCTACCAGCACTCTCCACTTTTACGAGTGGATGTGAGAGTAACCTTGGAGGTGAGGAGTAAATCATCTAGGCTTTGGCATTTGAAAGTCTGAGGTTAAACAGCACCTGTTCATGCAAATTCAGTGAAACATTAGCAGCTCAGCCACCAGGTCCCATGGGATTCAGGCACAGCCCCTTCCACTTGAGGGAGAGGGAAGCAACTATCCATAGCCAGGTGACACAGGAAGTGTTCTCAGGCCATTTATTGGATAATCCGGCTCTCCCTAGTCCGCCCCTTTATTTACAGAAAGTTCTGTAAGTTTTCTATCAGGGGAAATGACCTACTCGTGTCTGGAAGAGAGAGAGAGATGGTCATTTGCTTTCCTATGCCCCACCCACTTCCTGGGTTGTATATGTTCATGTCAAACGAATTGGCATCTGTTCTTCCCCACAAGGATGGGCCACACTGTGTCAATCACACTCTGCTTATTGAACCCATGAAAGTGAATGAGATTATCAAGCCTAGATGGAAAAGAGAATACATTTAAGGGCAGGACCTTGAGGAACACCTATGGTTAGAAGGGTGTGGAATAAGAATGAGCTCATGAAAAGGACAGAGAAAGAGTTGAAAGTATCAGAGCCAGTAGGTAGAGGGGTGAGGGGTTGTGTGGGGTGATCAACAGTGTCATATGCTATAGAGAGTACAAAGCTAATATAAAGACTGATAAAAGACCAGATTGGATCCAGATTGGATTTGTTGTTTTTAGGTCTCTAATAAATTTTCAAAGAAAAATTTTAGTTAACTGGGGGGAATAAAGGCTCTTTGCAGGAAATCAAGTAGTGGGCTAAAGACGTGCCAGGATCTTAAGAAATGTGAAGGTAAAGCAATCATGTTGAGTGTGCTTTATAAACATTTCCGTATCTTTTCTCCACCTACCCCCCCAATCCCATCACAGGTATTCATCATGTCTCACCTGGGTTATTAAAATAGTCCTGTTTCTAGTGTCACTCTCTAACTCCCACCCTGTGTTAATAAGGATGGCTATGTTGATAGAAAAAAACAAACCTCCAAAATTCAATGTCTTAAAGAACAATAAGCTCATTTCTCATCTCACTCCAGAGTAGGTTTTCAGGTCAGCAGGTGGTTTTCCTCTGTGTAGTGATTCAGGGATCCAAGCTCCTTCAATCTTGGGCCCCTGCTATTTGCTAGGACATTCTTCTCATTTGCATGATGGAGGCAGGGTCACATAGCCAGATTTCAGCTGGTGGAAACATAAAGTAGAAAAAGCTTCAGCCTGGTCTTAAGATGCTGGTGCAGAAGTGGTGCACATCCCTTCCGTCACGTACACCTCATGTTCCACTGGATTGAACATGCTTACATGGCCACGCCTAACTTAAGGGGATGTTGGGAGATGCAGTCTAGCTGTATGCTCAGGAAAAAAAGGAGACTGGATTTTGATAGACAGCTCTCAGTCTCTGCCATACCCTCTCAGCTTCTTTTATCCTCCACACTGCTGCCAAACTAGCCATCTGATTTCCAAATCTGACCATGTCATTCCCCTGCTTAAAACAAAAACAAAATCAGTGGTTTTCTATCATTGAAGGACAAACATTTTTACTGAGTACCTACCATGTGCTTAACATTGTAGATACAATGAAAAGGAAACTAAAGATTCTGTATTTGTTCTCTTGGAGCTTATAGAGGAGCTAGAATCTTGGGAATCACATGTGGCTCCTTCTTCTCTCTCACCCCTATACCCAATGCAGCATAAAGACCCATGAATTCTTCCATCCAAAGTACTACTCTGTATCCCTCTTCCCTGTTTCCCACCAGTGTTTCCGCTCCAGATATTAAAGAAAAAAAATCCTAAATGACTTAGCTTCTACATAACCAGATATTTAGAGGGCTTTATCAAATGAACCATGAATGTGCAGTGTGGGGGGAAATGGTGCATTTAATTTTAACTAATTTGTTGACATTATCTATTTTTGTGTTTATTCTCACTGTGTTCCTGCTTGTGACTGTGAGTTCCCTTGAATGCTATCTGATCCTTTTTCCTTTGTGGAATGATTAATTTTATTATCTGTGCTTGGTGGTCCATGAGATTTCCTCCTGTATTCTTAAAACAAACTCTCTTTGGGGCCGGGCAGGTCGGTAGCTCACGCCTGTAATCCTAGCACTCCAGGAGGCCGAGGAGGGTGGATCGTTTGAGCTCAGGAGTTCGAGACCAGCTTGAGCAAGAGCAAGACCCCATTTCTACTAAAAATAGAAAGAAATTAGCTGGACAACTAAAAATATAAAGAAAAAATTAGTCTAGCATGGTGGCGCATGCCTGTAGTCCCAGCTACTTGGGAGGCTGATGCACAAGGATTGCTTAGCCCAGGTGTTTGAGGGTGCTGTGAGCTAGGCTGATCCCACGGCACTCTAGCCCCGGCAACAGAGTGAGACTCTGTCTCAAAAAAACAAAAACAAAAACAAATTCTCTTTAATTTGAGTTGCTCGAATGGCTTTCTGCTCCTAATCACCAAAGGATCCTTCAGTAAAACATTAATTTTACTTTTTAAAAGGTGTATTTAACATCTAATGTGGGCATTGCATAGTACTACATATTTGGGGGTTACCATGGCATCCTTCATGGAAAATACTTTGGTAGTGGCAGTGATCAGTTTGAAAGAGAACAAAACATTTGTATTATGTTCTATTGCTGGTGTAACAAGATACCATGATCAAAGTGGCTTTAAACAATATCCATTTATTATCTCACAGTTCTGGAGGCCACAAATCTGAAATTACGTAAAAAAGTTTTTAAAGTATAAAAACCGTGTAACCGTGTAACCATGTAACCGTGAACTTCAGTTAACACAATTTGTTCTAGTTATGAGATTGACTTGTAAACTCAGTCTGAGGAAAGACAGGAAACCATTGTGAGAAGACTCCAAACCCCAGCGATATCACTTACTAGTTGTGTGACCTTGGTTACGTTATTTAACCTCTCCTAGCAATGTATCATATATTGCTGTATAATAATAATATTTAAATCACAGAATTATTATAAGAATGTATGAGAGTACCTGTAGCAAAGTATATGTAAAAAACTTTTGGCATAAACTAAATGATCAGTAAATATTAAATAGGTAAATAATTACATTAAAAAAATAAATAAAGTTGGGTATGGTGGCTCACACCTATAACCCCAGCTATTTGGGAAGCTAAGGCAGGATGATGGCTTGAGGCCAGAGTTTGAGACCAGTGTGGGCAACATATTTTAAAAAATATAGGTCTCTATATTTTAAAAAAGATAAAAAAATAAAACAGATGAAGCAGCTGCTTATTCTATACAGCTACTAATGTAACTCTTTTTAGCTTCTAAAACAATGAAATGTACAGATCTTAAGAATATGGTTTAATGAGCTTTGAGAAGTGCATGTTCCTGTGTAATCTGTACCCCAATTCAAGATATACACCTTTCCTATCACCCCAGAAGGTCCACTTGTTCCCTTTTCAAGTCAGTCCTTCCTACCTCACTAGAGGTAACTGCTGTTTAGTCTCTAAAAATTCGTTTTGTCCATTATTGAAATTCATATAAATGGAATCATGCAGTATATATTTAGTATCTGGATTCTTTGGATCAAAATAATGTCTGTGGGATTTATCCATGTTGTGTGTTTCAATTGTTCATTCCTTTATATTGCTGGGTAGTATTCCATTATATGAACATACCAAAATTTCTTGATTCATTTTCCTTTCGATGGACATATAGGTTGTTTCTGGTCATGAGTAAAGCTGCTATGAATATTCTTGATATAACTTGTGAATTTAAGTTTTCATTTTTTTCCCAGGTAAATACCTAGGAGTGGAATTGCTGGATCGTGTGGCAAGTATAAGCTAAACTTGATAAGAAACTGAAGCACAGCTTCAAAAAGTGGGCATACCATTTTACAGCCCTACCAACAAAATATAAGGCTATCGGGGTTCCTGTTAATCTACTTCCTTGCCATCATTCGGTGCTATGATACATGACAGCAACTGTGTCCAATAATTTCTCTCTCTCATTTTATCCTCATAATGAGGAAACAAAATACAGGAATATGAAATAATTTGCCCAGAGTCACACAACTTTAAAATTGTGGTGCAGGGAACTTTATCTGGTAGCCTGCTTCCAGCACTACTCTCATTCATTACATATTATCCCTCCAGGTAGAGCTTATACTATATAGAGAGAGCTATATGTTGTTACCATATTTTAAATATATTTTGCATAATCCAGTTACTTCACTCTACTGTACAAATGAAAAGAATTGCCTTGAAAAGGTATCTTATTAATTTGGCCCTTACTTCCTTCGTTCTTCCTAAACTTCCTGGCTATTTTTGAGAGCTTTAAATGCTTAGGTGTATTTTTCCATCCTGGGTTATGGGTGATTCCAAAGGAGGAAGGAGGACCGAATGAAGAATAGCTGTTGCATTAGGATAGGGTAATAAGGATAGGTCTTCTCTCAACTCCAAACATCTGCTTGTTGTGGACTGTTTTTCTGTTGCTGTAACAGAATACCTGAAATGGGGTAATTTATAAGAAACAAAATTTCTTTCTTTCTTTTTTTTTTTTTTTGGTAACAAAATTCATTTCTTACAGGTCTGGAGACTGAGAAGTCCAAGGTGAAAGGAGCCCATCTGATGAGAATCTTCTTGCTGGTGGGGACTCTCTGAAGCATCCAAAAGCAGTACAGGGTGTCATATGGAGAGGGGGCTGAGCATGTTGAAATGCTAGCTCAGGTCTCTCTTCTAATAAAGCCACCAGTTTCCCTCCCATGATAACCCATTAATCCATTAGCTCATTAATTCATGAATGGATTAATCCATTCATGATTCAATCACCTCTTAAGGCCTCACTACTCAATACTGCCACATTGAGGATTGAATTTCAACATATGTTTTGGAGGAAATATTGAAACCATAGCACTGCCAAAAAGAAAATAGCTACTACATAAATAGAAAATACCTGTGAACTATTTACTACATACAAGTTGGCTACCTTATTTTGTAACTATTAGTCCTTGTAATCACATTTCATACAAAAGAATAAGGGGTGCGGAAAGAAAAACATGAGTGAAAAATTTTTTCTGGTTTTAGATCACAACTGATATAAATGTGCATATATTTGAGTGTTTGAATATGTATATAAGTTATATATGTGTGTGTGTGTATATATATTTATTTAACTTGAAGATATTTTTAGAAGTTTTTCTTTGTCCTTTTTTATAATCCATGAAGACAAATGAAAGCGTTCAGGCTTTGTACAATCTGAGATCTACTCTAAACACAGAATCAAAATATAAAATTTAGGTTTGGTGATAGTAAAATAAAAAAATCTATTAAGGTTCATAAATTATAAAGATGATGTTTTTACAAGGCCTCAGCAGTTCTGAGAAAATCTTGTATCTCACAATAAAATCAATTTTTTTTGTCTGAGTATTCAAAAGGAAACATTTGTATTCCAAATTCTGGTTTTGTACAATTGTATAATTAATGGAGATGATCATATTGTAGGGGTGGATTTGTATGTGTGTGGGAAGTGGTGGTGATGAGGGGAACCAATTAGAAATTATAAATAAGGGAAATAAGCTTCCTTTTTTAAAAGTACAAAAACAACAAATATTGGTTTCAAGTAGAGATATAACAAAAAGAA
The DNA here is from genome assembly GCA_004363605.1 of Indri indri. Classification (NCBI taxonomy): domain Eukaryota; kingdom Metazoa; phylum Chordata; class Mammalia; order Primates; family Indriidae; genus Indri; species Indri indri. Next base: position 19,153 of record RJWJ010001187.1, read on the forward strand.
AGACAGGACTGTAAGACTGAAGACAGTATTGTAAGCCTTCAGCATTTTAAAACTGAAGCTAAACTGAATTTATTTTTATAGCTAAAGAAACAACGTGTCAGTCAGAAGAGGAATTGATTGGTTTTCTACACAAAGGAAAAGGAAAATCCCTGAATAAAATTTTGGCTGCATAGAAGAGACTTAATTGGAAAACATCAGAAATCACTTTCCCAGTGGCAAATCTAACCCAGTTTTGAAAGTGGCTGCATCAGGTCTCATCTTGTAATCATTCGGGTTATTTAACTTATTCCCTCTGTTCCATTTCCATGACCACTTGGTTATCATTTTTCTTTATTCCCATGGAGGGGTACCCAAAGGGAGAGAATGTACTCAAGGCATATTAACTTGAGTATTCTGTTCTCTGGAACAGGTCTATTTTTATTATAAATCTTAACATTTACACTCAGTCTTTATGCACCAGCCCCCAGGCTTGGTTAACATGAGCTTATGCTAAGCATACTTACACTAATCTTTAAGCTTTCAGGGAGCAAGATCCTGCAGGCACTTCAGTAAAGTTATCAAGGTAATGGCACAAATTACTGGCATCTTTCTCCCAAAAGACCTATGCATCGTTGAGCACAGTTTTCTTTCAAAGCATCAACAATGCAGTTGCTGTTTGTCTCGAGAATCCATCAAGGTACTGTGAAATAATATTTATAGAGAGCTTTGCTCTCCTAGAAAAAAGAATGGCATTTGTTAATTTGCAGAATCAAATTAATAGGATAAATATGAATATGCCTTGACCTGAGAACACAAATAATTTTGCTCTGCTCTTATAAAAGATCTTTCTATTTTGCAGATGGAAACACCTCTGATGTTCAAGAGAACTGTATCTCTAAAATGGTTTTAAAAATTAGATGGAGATAAAATTGATTGAATATTCAAACTTTCGAAAAGTATTTTTAAGAACACATAAAGAAATCAATTATTTGGGAGGCAAGTTTTTAAAAACCACTTAAATGTTTTGAAACGAATAAATGAGAAATCAAAATCAAACTATTTTGCAAGTGCTATGTAGAAATTTCATTTAAGAATACATACATCCCTAAGAATAATATCAAAATCGGAACCTTGGACAATAAATCATACTGTATGCGAGAATCTATAATAAGTTAATTCATTGGGCAGAAGGTAAATTTGTCAGATGCTATTTGGAAGTACAATGGTAATTATAGGTAAAATGAAAGAGGTATTAATAATGATAACTAATATTTAAAATGAATTTTATCTTTGTGTCTCAGAAATTTGGTCTTGCCAATAGTATTTATTTACAGAGGAGACACCTGAGATCTAGAGAGATTAAATAAAATGTCTACGGTCACAATGCCAACAAGTGGTGAAACAGAGATTCCCACTCACACCATTTACCTCCAGTCCTCATACTCTCAGCTAGTATGTTCCAGAAGAACTGATCCCTAGTGCAACGGTGTTGAGACATGGGTCTTTTAAGAGGTGATTAAGTAATGAGGTCTCTGTCCTTATGAATGGATTAATGCCATAATGTTGGAAGCGGGTTCCTGATAAAAAGGATAAGTTTAGCCTCATTTCTCTCTCCATCTCAAGCCCTCTCTTGCCTTGCACCATGGATGATCCTCACCAGATGCTGGTGCCATACTCTTGGACTTCGCAGTCTCCAGAACTGTGAGCCAAATGGAATCGTTCATTATAAATTATCCAGTTGGTGATATTCTGTTATACCAGCAGAAAATGGATGAAGACACACCTGAAGACAAATAATCATGCCTATTTTCTTTCTGTGCTCTTGTATTATATCATATTCCCTCACTTAGGACAGTGTTTTCATACTTTTTACAGTTGGGACCCACTATAATAATATATTTTGCTTTGTCAGTGAGTATACATATACATACATGTTTATATAAAACTGAAACAAAAATTTCACAAAACAGTTATTTGTCACAGAGATTTTCACTATTTACATATGCAACTTCCAAGAAGCCTCCTTAAATGGAAGGGTTATGTCCTTTTCTCTCCCCTCCTTTTACTTGCTGACTGAAATGTGGGCATGAAGTCTGCAGCTAGGAAAGTGGCATGAAACAGATTCTCCTTCAGACCTCTCAGAAGGAACAAACCCTGCTGACACCTTGATTTGGAACTTCTGTGTTCTCCAGAACTGGAACCTAATGAATTTCTGCTATTTAAGCCACCCAATTTGCGGTACTTTGTTAAAGTAACTCCAAGAAAGTACTAGACATAGCAGCTTATGTGACCAGTTGGACAGAGTTTTGGAACTGGAGTGTCCTACACATTCCAGAATATATGTTCACTGTAAATAATGTTTTCCCGGCAAGGGTCAAGGACCTTGATTAGTTATATGCTTGTTATTTATCAAAGGTCTTTTCTGGCTCAGCTAAGTGGATAATCCTTGTAACTGTAGAGTTCATCACTTAGAGTTGGAAAAAGCCTGTCTTCATGTACACATTTTTCATGTCAAACCAGAGACAGTAAACTGGCAACCTGTTCGTAAGTACTTTGGTGCATACAGTGTTTTAAAAACAGGAGAAAAATGAAACTGGTCACTAATATTTAAGACCAGATTTCTTGGCCGGGCGCAGTGGCTCACGCCTGTAATCCTAGCACTCTGGGAGGCCGAGGTGGGCAGATTGTTTGAGCTCAGGAGTTCGAAATCAGCCTGAGCAAGAGCGAGACCCCGTCTCTACTAAAAATCGAAAGAAATTAATTGGACAACTAAAAATATATAGAAAAAATTAGCTGGGCATGGTGGCGCATGCCTGTAGTCCCAGCTACTCGGGAGGCTGAGGCAGAAGGATTGCTTGAGCCCAGGAGTGTGAGGTTGCTGTGAGCTAGGATGACACCATGGCACTCTAGCCCGGGGCAATACAGCGAGACTCTGTCTCAAAAAAAAAAAAAAAAAAAAGACCAGATTTCTTATAAGCATTTCTGGATGCTGTGGTTTGAATGTCCCCTCCAAAATTCATGTTGAAATGTAACTGCCATTATAAGAGCGTTAAGAAGTAGGACCTTTAAGAGGTGATTAGGTCATGATGGCTCTACCCTTATGAATGGGTTAATTCTTTTTTTTAAAGGAGTGGGCTAGTTATCCCAAGAGTCAACTCCTGATAAATACAATGAATTTGGCCTGATTTCCTCTCTGTCTTGCATGCTCACTTCTGTCTTCATCACTTCCATTATGGGATGACCCTTGCCAGATGCCAATGCCATGCTCTTAGACTTCTCAGTGTCCAGAACCATGAACCAAATAAACTTTGGGTTCATTGTAAATTACCCAGTCTGTGGTATTTTGTCATAGCAGCAGAAAATGGACTAAGACATTGGACTTCTGGTTTTGCTCTCAAAAATGAAAACATTTGCATTCCCTCATGACAACAGTTGGCTGTTGCTGAAGACCTGCTGCTTCCTTTAGCTAGGCCATGAGCATTTATGTCAGCTGTATAGCCACCAGGCCCACTTACTTGGCTTAGTCTACAAACCCCATCCTATAGGAAAGTAGAGAAATATGGGAGCTACTGTTTCCTGAGCACCACTATGTAGCAGGTGCTTCCTAGACATACATTCAACAAATATTTATTGAGGGCCTATCATTTTCTAGGCACTGTTCTTGGAAAAAACAGAGAAGGACCCATGTGGAGCTTACATATTAGTGGTGGACACAGGACAGAATCAAATAATAAATATGATAAATAAGTAAATCACATAGTATATTAGAAGACAATAAGGTCTAAAGTCTAAAAAAAAAATAATAAAAAGTAGAACATGGAAGGGGAATTGCAAGCCCTGGGAGAAGGTAGGTTGTGATTTTACATGAGGTAGTCAAGGTAGGCCTCCCTAAGAAGATATGCGAACAGACTCAAGGGAGGGAGGAAGTGAGCCACATGGAGTTATTGGGAAGATTGTTCCAGACAGAAAAGCTAAAGCAAAGGTCAAAGGAAGAGTGTGTCACTGGTGTTTGAGGAAGGCAAAGAAGCAAGTGGGGATGGAGCAGAGTGAAAAAGGGGAAGAGTGGAAGGAGGAGTGCTCAGTTAAGGGGCTGTGTCAGAAAATGGCAGACCCTAGGCCGGGCGCGGTGGCTCACGCCTGGAATCCTAGCACTCTGGGAGGCCGAGGCGGGCGGATCGTTCTGAGCTCAGGAGTTCGAGACCAGCCTGAGCAAGAGCAAGACCCCGTCTCTAACAAAAATAGAAAGAAAATTAATTGGACAGCTACAAATATATAGAGAAAAAAAATTAGCTGGGCATAGTGGCACAGGCCTGTAGTCCCAGCTACTCGGGAGGCTGAGACAGTAGGATTGCTCGAGCCTAGGAGTTTGAGGTTGCTGTGAGGTAGGCTGACGCCACGGCACTCGCCCCAGGCAAGAGAGTGAGACTCTGTCTCAAAAAAAAAAAAAGAAAGAAAGAAAGAAAAGAAAATGGCAGACCTTGAGGCTGTCATTAAGGACTTTGGCTTTTACTCCGAATGAAACAGGAAGCCATTGAAAGGTTCTGAACACAAGAATGATCTGATCTGATGTAGACTTTAAAATAATCACACAGCTGGTCTGCTGATACTAGACTGTAGGGGGAAGAGGGGCAATGGTGGAAGTCCAAAGGCCTGTTTGGAGGCTTTCTGCAGTGATCAGGAGATGGCTTGGACCAGGATGGCACAAGGAAGGTGTGCTAAGTGGTTAAAGTTAGGATGTGTAGGTAAAGTAAACAGAAGAATATCCAGATGGATTAGATGTGAGGTGTGAAAGAAAGAAGCCAAACCAAAACCCCAAAGATTTTGGCTTGAGTAACTGAAAGATGGAGTTGCTATTTGAGATGAAGAAGCTGTAAGAGCAGTAGATTCAAGCGGCAAAATCAGGAATTTGGTTTTGGAAAAGTTGACCTTAAGATGTATATTGGACATCCGAAGGAAATACTGAATAAGCTGTTAGGTTTGAGGGACTGTCTGGCTGGCAATAAACCTTTCCTCTTTCGATCTAGTTTCATAGTTTTAAACAGCACATAATGCCAATGACTCCCATATGTTTATGGTTACGGTGGATGTTAGGCAGACTGCAGTGCTGTGGCTGTCTCTCCAGCAAAAGGAGGGTGAGTTTCCGGTGCTGCCTCTTTATTTCTGATCAGGGAGTAGTCACAGTTTTAGTTCCAGTGCTTTCATCTCCCTGGATTCAGACATTATTGCTCTGAATCCCTACTCTGTATAATGAGGGACAAAAATCTTTGCCAGCTTTACTAAGTCTTATATCTGGTAAGCCGTTCAGACAAACTTGAATCAAGGTTAAACTCCATACCTGGAGCTCTTTCTTCCATGCCCTCCAGTCAGTCTTTGCCAAGGCTACCTTTCAAAGGGTCATTCTCCTTGCTTTCTCATCCCTTCTTGGCATTTTAATTTCTTTCTTAACTTAATTTCATAAATTAATTTCATTTTTCCATTTTTAGTGGCAGTAATGTTAGTGCTGAAAAAGTGAAATATTAGGGAACATCCTAGACTAAGAGACTTCTAGGCGCCAAATACTAGGTGTATTTTGCTCTAATAAAGTAATTCTTATTTGCTCCATCTTAGTTCAGGTTAATGTCCCCAGGAATTCCATCCACCACAGTCTCAAACTTTTCCCTTTCCCAATTTAGTTCACCTTATACTCTTCTCTGAACGTAGCTGAAAGCCTGAAGAACCGTGGTCTGGGAGGGGAGAAAAGGCTGGCTCTCTCTAGCTGTAACCAGGCCGGCGTCCCGGAGTGGGAGGCCTGGGAAGTTCTGGGTTGAACTCAAGGCCACGCTTTGTCCTCGGATCCTGCACGCAGGGGGCTTCCGGCGCCGCCCCTCCTCCCGGGGCGGGGCCTACCGCTGCCGAGTCCGCCTCCCCGGCTGCGTGCGGCTGCGGGCTGCGGTCACGTGAACGCGGCGCGGCGGGGGAGGGGTCTTGATTTCCGGGCGGCGGAAGGAAACGCGGCCGCGTGAGGACGAGGCGATTTGAAAACACGCTCCGGGAGACAGAGGCTGAGGTCGGCGGCGCACGCTGTCGCCCCGTGGGCTTCTGCTCGCTCGCTTCTCTCCTCTGCCTCCGCCCCCCCGGCCCCGGCCGGACCCACAGGTGAGCGGCAGCCACGCATCCGGCCGGGGCCTCCCGGGGTGCTGCACGGCGCGTGGAGCCATCGCCCCCAGCTCGGGGCCCAGGCGGGCAGCTCCGCCGGTGGGCGGTATGCGACCCCTGGGTTCCGCCGCGGCGCTCTTTGGGCGTTGGGCCTCGGTGGGAAACTGGGCGTTGCGGGGGCGGAGCCCCCTTAGGCGATTGAAGCGCCTCAAGTGACCGTGCGAGTTCGCGCGGTTTCAGGTCCGAGAGTTTTAGGCCGGTGTGTGGATCGGGCCCTACTTCCCCTGACTGTGGTCCTGATCGGCGTCCACAGGAGTGGAAGGGACGATAGTTTCTTAAAACCCACGGTGTCCTCACTTCTGGGATGCAGGACTGAAAACGGGGTGGTGATGGGCAGTCGTTCCCTCATCCGCCCTCTCGCCACTCAGGCGTGGAGAGTTCTGCGAGGTGAATTCGACCACCCGTTTTCTGGAGTCGCTCTCGTCTGGGTCACTTGATTTTTGGGAAGTATGGTTCCTGTGATTGGCCGTTAAGTGGAGTTTGGAGGAACTCAGGAGTGTAAGGGGTTGGAGAGGAAATTAGCAAAGGCCGAGTGCAGTAGGCTTGCTCTCTTTCGTGTTTTTGGGAATAGAAGGTGGAAATGAGGCAGGGTTAATAAGGTGGCATGCAAACTAGTTGGCATTCAGATGGATTGAAAAATGCGCTAGGGTAGGCTTTTTGATGAAATTGGAAAAGACTTGTATTGGGAATATGTGAAATTAAGTTTTACAGTTGTTGGGGCTTACATAATGTAAGAGGGCCAGGGATGTGAGTTCAGCCCCTGAGGCTGGAGTTCGTATCTTATATTCCAAACCGGCTGCTGTGAAGGGGCTACATGAACTGTTTGATCTGCTGTGCTGTGAAAATCTTTAAGTAAAAAGAAATGGCTAATAGAATTTAAAGAGTTTCTAGTATACAAATACTCCGTGTCCCCTTAATAATAATTTTACTCGTTTTAAAAGTCAAGGAAGGGTAATCAGCCCTCTGATTTTCTTAACGGACAGAAAACATTAGTGTGACTAATACAAAATGATAGATAATGTGACATAAAGGTTGACAGTAGACAGTATGTTGGAGCTCCATCAGGTAGTTAATGGCTAAATAGAACCCAGAGGATTGAGGGGGAAGAAGGGGGTTAACTTTTCTGAATGTTCTGTACCATTTACTTTCAACTCTGGTACCAGCTAGTAATAAAATTGTAGGAAAAACTCACAAAGTGTGCAGCTTAATTAGTGAAAGTTAATTAATCTTTGTATTAAAAGAGGCCAAATGAGTATTGGTGCCTTCTTTTTAGGTCTTATTTCCTTACTTTTTTTTTAAATTTTTTTTTTTTAACACTGGGGTAAGTAGAGGTGTGGGTGGGCCGAAATTTGGAATTGGACAAATGAAATAAGGCAAGCCATTTTGCTATGCAGTCTTCCAATTCTCATGTTAATTCCAGTATGTATAACAAAGCTGGTTTTCCAGAGCTAAGGCCTGTGAATGAATCCCTGTTCAACTTCTTAATGAAGGAGTAACTTACAAACTTTTCTGAGCCTCACTGTTAAAATGAGTTTAGTACCACCTTCAAATGGCTTTTCGGAGGATTGAATGCTAATGTACGCAATGCATCTAATACTGTGCTTGGCATATACTGCTCCTGAGACTTCAGGAACACACAAGTGTTTGTGATGATAGCATATATACATTTAACAGTGTACCAGGTACAGTGCTGAGTGTTTTACAATTATGAACTCATTTACTCTTACCTCGTAACAACTGTGTGAGGTAGGTTTTATTGTTATCCCTATTTTGTAGATAGAAACTGAGGTGTACTACACAGTGTATAGCTAGAAAGCGGAAGAGTCTGCCTAAGAACCTTATCAGTCTGGTTCTAGAACTATCTCTTAACCTTTGTAACCATATCCTAGCTCAGGGGGATCCAATGTAGTAAAACCATGCAATCAAAGTGAATTTGAATGTAATGTCTGGATCCCTTGAACTTGAGGCGGAACTTGAGCTGCTTAGTCTTGTGCCAGCCATTTTATTAATCCTGCAATAATACAAACTGTCATTTCTACTCAAATGTTTTATACTCCCACTTGTAGCTTTTTGACTTTTTATAGTTAGGCCCAGGATAATTATGGTAGACCAGGAGACAACAGGAGAAGTTTTATTTATTCCAGAGGTACTTAACTTACTCAAGTGGGTATAACTAGAAGGCACAATTATTTCTGTGGCATGTGGAAAACGCTTTAAGAAGAGTTGCGCTGGTTCCACGTAAAGGAGGCTATTTTTCAAGATAGAGTTTAGCTTTTGGGGAGATAAACCTGGAGAGGATGGATGGGGTCACATGAAGGACCTAATATGTCATGCTAGGGAATTTCTGCTATGTGAGGTGTAAGAACAACTGAAAGCACCTGAGTCTTGGTCAGATTGGTGTTTAGAAAGAGCTCTCTGGTGACAGGCCAGTGGGCTAGAGAGTAGACAGTGGAGACAAGGCAAGAATTCCAGTGGGGAAGATATTGAATACTAGGGTAGAAATAAAGGATTTCTTTAAAGTGGTGGCCTGGTAAGAGGCACAGATCAAAGATTTTGTGTCTGAGTAGAAGGTTTGGATGCAAGTTGAATGTGGCATAGAAGGGGAGGAGGTGCAAGATGACATGGTTATGCCAGAGTTATTTATTACAGTAGCGGCTTAGCTGGTCTTTATTCCTTATCCCTCTGTTATATTATACTTCCTTTTATCCTTCTTTTGGGGGTGGGAATAGTGTTTGCTGTTTATATCTAATCTGAACTTTTCCTGGTGTTCAAAAGGGAGGTATCTTCACTTTTGCCTATACCAGGCTTATCGACTCCTGATCTTTACCTTGTTTTCCTTGCTCATGAAATGCCCATTACCCTCCTTGATGCATATCTGAATCTTACCTATTTTCAAACATTCACCTTAGGTTCATGAAACTTTTTCTGTTACAGGCTGCATTCAATAATAACATTGGTTTTCAAACTATGCTTTGTTTCGCCAGAGATTCCTGAGGGGCTTCTAGGGACCAGAAGCTTCCCATTAGATACAAGGTGTACCTCTAACAAGTCTGTGCTGTTCTACTCACAAAGAAAAACATTTCGAAAAGTTTCCATTTAGCACATTGCTTGACAAAAGTTGCCCGAAAAAACCTTGCAAAACCAGTGGCAAGACTGTTGCCTTACTGTTAATGACTCCATTTATAGTATTTCTAGATGGAACTGATTTTTTTGTACTTCTTAAAGGGTATTATATTTTCTATTTAATATTTTGATCTTTTGGCATAATCACTGTTGGTGTTGATTCTTGATTATGTTTGAAATAAATGTTAGGGTAATATAAGTATTTTATGATTTATCCTTGTCTTTATCTATTGTTTTTAAGTTAATTCTTTTCATTATAGTACTCAAGAATGACCAAAAAAAGAAAACGCCAAGATGATTTTCAAAAAGTAAAACTAAAAGTTGGTAAAAAGAAGCCTAAGTTAGAAAATGCTACTACTACAAACTTTAGAACGAAGACTATACATCTGCCTGAGCAACTCAAAGAGGATGGAACACTTCCAACAAACAATAGAAAACTTAACATAAAGGTAAATTATAAATCTTGTTTTGATAAAATAAGATTTTCTTTGAAATCATGTAGAATGTTATGTTTTTGTGAAAAGTTAGGTTTTTATCTCTTAGAGTGAGTAGTCAATAGTTTGCCTAGGATCATAGGGTTTAGTGATGTTTGGAGTTCATCTGTTACTCAAATCTGATCATGTAACTTCATCTTTCCTGCTCGCTTCAGAAAGGTTTACTAAACTACATGCACAGTGATTTCTCCCTAGGGGACTTACTTGATGATTTAATATGTATCTATTTGCAGATATAATAATTCTCATGTTTAACTTTTTGATGCGCTTTATGCTCAAGTTTTTGATGAACAATTTTCTAGCTGTTTTTATAGTTAAGATACTGTCATTTGTTTTTGAACCATATAGCACATAGCTTATTTTATATATAGGTTCATAGTAAATGCTTGAAGTCAATTGAAGTTTGTGCAGTAGCTTTGTAGAGGTATAATTTACACATAATAAAATTCACCCATTTAAAGCATACAGTTCAGTGAGTTTTAGAACATTTAGTATATTTGTAGTTTTGCTGCTATCACCATAATCTAATTTTATGACATTTTTATCATTCCAGAAAAAAACCCTTTACCTCTTAGAAGTCACTCCCTGTTTCTTTCTCCCTGCCCTAGGCAACCACTAATCTACTTTCTGTCTCTGTAGATTTTCTTATTCTGGACATTTCATATAAATGGAAGCATACAATATGTGGTCTTTTTGTTACCAGTCTTTCACTTAGCATAATGTTTTGGAGGTTCATCCATGTCGTAGCAAGTATCAGAACAATATGTCATTTCCTTTGAATTCAGAATGGTATTCCATTGCATTGTTGTGTCACATTTTGTTGATTACTCAGCAGTTGATGGACATTTGGTTTGTTTCCATTTGGCTTTTATGAATAATGCTATTATGAACATTTGTGTACAGGTCTTTGTGAGGTTATATGTTTTTCTAGTTTTGTTCTTTAAGCTCTGAAGTTTAATACTAAAAAGCTATTCAAAGTTATGTTTTTTCCAAAGATTATATAAATTATTGCACAAATAAAATTGTCAAGCAGTATACTCTGAATAAAATGCTCTGAAAGACTATTTAAAACAGGGAGAAAGGGCCTGTTAAATTAAGAGTATATAAATGCATCTTTCATAATGTTTGGTACATAGTAGGTGTTCAATAAATGGTGGTGATGATTGTTGTCGTTTTAAATCATAGAATGCCTAAGCCTGTTTGTAGGTTAATGTAAAAAATTCTAACTGAAAATTATATAATATTTTTATTAAGCTAAACATATTTTAAAGATAAAACTTTCTGATCTTAATAAAAGCTAATAATATTTTTAAAATGCTTACTGAAGCAGTTTCCCCAAGGAGTGTCAGTTCATTAGTGTAGTTTTAGTTAGCATGTTTATTTGAAAATGATATAATGTATACATATGTATACATCTAAAATCTGTATTTTTATTTATAGGATTTGCTGTCACAGATGCATCACTACAATGCTGGGGTTAAACAAAGTGCTCTTCTTGGACTTAAAGACCTTTTGTCTCAATACCCATTTATAATTGATGCACACCTTTCAAACATATTAAGTGAAGTGACTGCTGTGTTTACAGATAAAGATGCTAATGTACGATTAGCAGCAGTTCAACTTCTTCAATTCCTGGCCCCCAAAATACGAGCTGAACAAATTTCTCCATTTTTTCCTTTGGTAAGTGCCCATCTCTCTAGTGCCATGACTCACATTGCTGAAGGAATTCAGGAGGACTCTTTAAAAGTTTTGGACATCCTGCTGGAACAGTACCCAGCTCTAATTACTGGCCGTAGCAGTATATTGCTTAAGAATTTTGTAGAACTTATTTCTCATCAGCAGCTGTCCAAAGGACTGGTAAATAGAGACAGATCCCAGTCCTGGATACTTTCTGTAAATCCTAATCGGAGACTCACTTCTCAGCAATGGAGGCTGAAAGTCTTAGTGAGACTCAGTAAATTCCTTCAGGCCTTGGCAGATGGATCCAGTAGGTTGAGAGAAAGTGAAGGACTTCAGGAACAAAAAGAAAATCCCCATGCCACTAGCAACTCCATTTTTATCAACTGGAAGGAACATGCCAGCGACCAGCAACACATCCAGGTTTATGAAAATGGGGGTTCACAGCCAAATGTCAGTTCACAGTTCAGGCTACGGTAAGAAGGATTTCAGTTATGTCCACACTCAGTTTTCCTATATTGAATTATAACTGCTGACCATTGATGGCTAATGGTGGGAAGACATGCAGTTGTCTTTCATAGTTTTCATGTAGTCATTCATGATTTGATTTGCTTTACTGATGGGAGGAGTCATTTGATGAAAGTATATTAACTTATTAATTTCTAGTAAAGCCTAATGAGAAGTAAAACTTGATAATCTCTGTTGGCTTTATCATCTTAGAATTTCATTTTTCTTACTAGTCTTGATCAATGTAATTATCAGTTCGTGGTGCTTCATTTTGCTGTACTTTGTATTTAAGATTTAAATTAAGCAAGATTTAAATTAAGAGATAGTAAATATTTTTTAATCATTTGATTATTTTAATCATGAAGTTTTTTTTTCATTCTTAAACCCTTTCTTGTTAGGTACCTGGTTGGAGGACTAAACAGTGTGGATGAAGGACTGTCATCTACGGAAAACTTGAAAGGATTTATTGAGATAATAATTCCATTGCTAATTGAGTGCTGGATTGAAGCTGTGCCTCCACAACTAACTGTTTCTGTCAGAAATGGTATAGAACGAGAGCCTCTACAGGTTATGCAACAAGTTCTTAACATTATTTCCCTTCTCTGGAAACTCTCTAAACAACACGATGAAACCCATAAATTGGTGAGAGAACTAATGGGTTCCTTATTTTCTTAGTAATGCCTTTTATCATAAGTGGGAAGATTAGAAATCAGCTTTTTACTATGAATTGATTTTACGTTTTCCAAAAAATAGCCTAGGGTTTAACTGTAAACTTGGTTTTTTTTTGCAAAAAAACTACAAAGTAAAATAGTTTTGTGAAGTTATTATCTGAGTATGTTTACTGTTTTGTTTTTTTTTTTGAGACAGAGTCTCACTCTTTTGCCCGGGCTAGAGTGCCGTGGCATCAGCCTAGCTCACAGCAACCTCACACTCCTGGGCTCAAGCAATCCTCCTGCCTCAGCCTCCCAAGTAGCTGGGACTACAGGCATGTGCCACCATACCCGGCTAATTTTTTTTCTATATATATTTTTAGCCGTCCAATTAATTTCTTTCTATTTTTGGTAGAGACGGGGTCTCGCTCTTGCTCAGGCTGGTTTCGAACTCCTGAGCTCAAACAATCTGCCCGCCTCGGCCTCCCAGAGTGCTAGGATTACAGGCGTGAGCCACCACGCCTGGCCTATTTACTGTTTTTTAAAGTGAAATGCATAACTCAATATGCCTTTATTCCATTTGTTTTTATTAGGTATAATTCACAGTAGTGTTACAGTGTATTATTTAATGGCAGGTTGATTATGTAGGAACATTCTAGTTTCTGAAGCTCTTTCATAGGATTAGAAAAGTTGCTTATTAAGTAGTCTCTTCCAGTTTGTTCCATGTTGCCAAGTTTAGCAGAAATTAACCGAACTGAAGACCTCATAACCAGCCTTGAAGTGGTTTAAGTGTTGTATTGTAGTGAATGTAGTATATAGTGTATGCTATGCTTTTGCTGTGCAACTAAGAAAGAACAAGCTGTGAGATTAAATTGGTGCTAAATTAGTATGGTAGCACACTTAAAAAGGGGAGCTGCAGGAGCAAGAGTAAATCTTGAAGCATGTGGTTTACTAAAGAATTCCTGTGAGGACTTTTGACTAGGCAGGTGTGAATCCTTGAAGTATAAAACCAAGAAGGCAGGGGTTTTTTTCTTTTGTTTTATTCTTTTTATTTCAAGCTGAAGTTTAGAATAAGTCAGTATGCTATAAAAATTAGACTAGTGGTAAATAGTATTTGATAACCTTGAAAAGCCTTATGGCAGTATACTAAAGTGTGTATTTCTTTTAAGAGCTTGTTGTATTGCTATTAACACATTATTCAACATCTGTAAGGATGTTTTTTGAAGTGCTTTTTCAAACAGGATGGCATTTTATTGAGTACACTTTTGAGCCTTTATGTCTTATGATTGATAGTACACATTGGCAAAAAGTTACTTATGGTTAGAGGTATAGTGTATGATTTTGAGAAAAGCTTGCTTCCCATATGGCAATTAATTTGTAATGTAGCTAATAGTAATAATATATATAGCTTCATAGAAAAGTAGTTATTATCTGCAATCTTGAATGGATCTATTGTCATCTGAAAGACTAAGATAGAAAATAAAAGTAACGATATTCAACATGGACTTGGAATACTAGTCTTTCCTTCAGTATTAGAAAGCTGAGAAATGCAAATTCTAAGCCGCTTTGGTGTTTGGTTATATACGAGCACCAATAAACTTTTGTTTATTGCTTTAATAGTAGCATTTGTATTTAGACAGAGTAGTAGGACTAAAATACAAAATATGCAGATTCATTAATTATGCTAGTTTTGGATCATCTATCATTTGAATTAACACTAACAGAGGACCTAAGTACTGCTTAATTTTATGACTGTTTAAAATTGTATGCTTTAGAACTGTTTTGTGCTGTTGTAACATAGCTGCATTTATTAGCAGCTGGTGAACATAGACTATTAAAAGACTCTATAGACTGCTGAAGACCAGTATACTAAATTGAGATGCTGTATAAAACTGAAATAAACTGAAGAGGATAGTTAATTCAGATAGGAATAGTATTTAAAAGCATCCACTGGTATAATTCTCTTAATTCACCTTGGCAGATTTATGTTGAAGCGTAATAACTTGATAAGAACCATTATTTTAGAAACAAAATATAAAAATGTAAATTGTTAGCTGTACAAAATGATATTTAAGTGTATTTTAATTAATTATCTTTTTTGCCATTTCCACTGTTCTCTCCTTCACCTTCATTTGTTGACTGCTGGTTAAGATATGTGGTCATCTGTTAACAGTCTAATCTTTAGGAGGAACAAAATGGCATTTGTTGGCCTTAAACTCAAATCACACACCACAGGCTGAATTATAGCTCTTTTCTTTCAGTAAATCTGTAGGTTTTTCTATTGATAAATTGGCATCTGGGTTGGGTACAGTCTAAGGACTACTAACTTGCTTACTTTTAAGTGTTAGTGCTACTTAATGCAATTAGTTTGCTAGTATTTGCAACACAGTTGAGAAATTTCATTTGTATTCAAGTAGTGTTTTTTTAACCTTTTTAGTAATTTGAAACTTTGATCCTTGCTTTGAAAAGAAATCTCAAGGTACGTTAAATCTTACTTGTAGTGGTCGAGTACTCAGATCCTTACTAGTTGCTTATTTGTGATGTACCGTGTATAGCCATAATGTATTTAAAATGAAAATACAATTTAACATTAACTTTTTAATTTACTGTGGTTTTAAGGTCCTCTGCTAATAGTGTCAGGGTCAGTATTATACATTGTGAAAATTTTGTTTGAATAGTTCTGTTCTAGGCTCTGGAGATATAGAAGTAAACATGATCGGTAAAGTGTTTGGGGGTTGATAGAGAGTAAACAGATGTATATATATATAATGTTGGCATGAAGAAGAAAGATGAAAGTAAAGCAGGGTGTAAAGACAGCATGTGCTGGAACAGTAATGGGGAACTAATTTAGGTAGGTTGTTAGGAAGTGCTTGGAATGTTATGGAGTGATGAAGGTGAAGTCTTGTGAAGTCTGTGGGAAGAACATCTAGGCACGGGGAACAGCAAATACAAAGGCCCTGAGGTAAGAACAAGCTTTGTGTATTTGAGGAATGGCAGGAATGCCTGTGCAAGTGCGGTACTAGGAGAATGGTGGAAGACGAGGGAGAAAAAGAGTGACAATGGACAGATCATGTGGGCCTCTGGTCCGTGGTGAGGAGTGTGGATTTTAACCTGAGTGTGGCAAAAAGACATAGGAAGGTTTTGAGCAAAGGAATGGCATGACCTGCATTATGTTTATTTAACTTTAATAGAATTTACAAAAATAGAACACTAATGAATTCCCATATGCTCACCATCTGGCTCTAGAAACCATCAACTCATGGATGACCAATCTTGCCCTATATATAAATATTAGGTTATTAAGTATGAAATGTCCAATTTCCTTAAGCACTAAGTTTGACAGTTGATATCTCTGACATTTCACTTTGACACTTCTTGTTTTATTTTTATTGTGAAGGTACATCCTCAGTCTTTCAAACACATGTTTTGGCTTGTGATTATCTTTCAAATTTTTTTTAGGGCAATTTTTGTGAAACCAGGGGTAAGTTAAAAATTTGTGTTATTTTTGAATATGAGTTCTGTCATGGAACCAATGCAGTACAGACAGCTCCAGATATCAATGAAGTATTTGGGAAGGATATGGCTAAAGAATGCACAGCACGTGGATGGTTTGAGAAGTTCTGTTCTGGTGATTTTAATCTTGAAAATGAGCCACGTGGGCGACCTGAGACCAAGGTGGATAATGATGAGTTGAAAGCCGTAGTGGAAGGGAATCCATCTCAATCTATGCATGAATTAGCAGCAAGGTTTGACGTTACCATTCCACCAGTATTGGATCATTTGAAACAAATAGGCAAGGTAAAGAAGCCGGATAGATGTATACTGCATGAATTAAATGAGCATCAGAAGAGAAATTATCTTGAAACTTGCCTTTCTTTGGTGTCACAACATAAAGGCAAACCATTTCTACACTGTATTGTTACATGTGATGAAAAATGGATTCTTTTTGACAATCGCAAGTGTTCGGCACAATGGTTGGAAAAAGATGGAAGTGCCGAAATACAGTCCAAAACCGAATATTCATCCAAAAAAGCTAATTGGTGTCTGTTTGGTGGTCCAGCAGTGGTATTATCCACTACAGCCTCATGAAACCTGGTCAGTTGATTACAGTGGATGTCTACCGCATCCAACTGGATGAAATGATGAGGATGCTTGTGATTAAGCTGCTTAGATTGGTCAGTAGAGACAGGCCATTCCTCTTGCAAAACAATGCTAGACTGCATGTTGCACAAAGCTGCTCAAACTACAGCATCTGGACTTGGAAACTCTGTCATCCACTGTATTCACCAGATCTTTCACCAGCTGACTACTACTTGCAAGGAAAAATATTCAATTGTCAACAAGCTGTGGAAAACACCTTTTGCGATTTCATCGCCACCGGCTCTCCAGGCTTCTTCACTGCTGACATAAACAAGCTACCGTAAAGATGGCAAAACTGTGTCGATAGTTTAGGTGCATACTTTGATTAGTCATACTGCTTCCTGTTTGAGATATAATAAACTACACTGTTGATTCGAAATTGGACATTGCATATTTAATGACCTATTTTATTTATTTATACATACACACACACTCATTCCCTTATCCCTTCCTGTATCATTTGGAAGCATGGTTTATGTTTTAAGAGATTACCCTGGCTGCTTTGTGGAGAATTGACTTGGTGGGGGGTGTGGAGGGATGGGGGAGTAAGAGGAGGCAGGGAGATCAGTTGGGAGGCTATTATGGTAATCTAGGTAAGAAATGATGGTGGCTTGGAGTAGAATGGTAGCTAGTTGTTGAAGTGATGAGAAATAGCTGGGTCCAGGTAAAGCCAGGAGTACTGCCGGTGTGCATACTGAAGGAAAGAAGAGTCAAGGACGATGCCAGTGTTACAGTCCAAATGGCAGGGTGACTGCTAGTAGGGAAAGTTTAGTTTTATTTTTGTTAAGTTTTAAGATGCCTGTTAGAAGTCCAAGAGGAGATGTTCAAGTATACATTTATATATAGAATCTGGAGCTCAGGCAGGAATGGTCCAAGGACCATTATCTGTGAACAATTAGAGGTCAGGAAGAAGAGAAGAACCCAGTAAAGGATACTAGAGAAGAACAACAATTAAGCTGAAAGTTGACCAGCTGTTCTAGTACTTCAAGTCCCACATCCTAGATAACCTCTCAATCTCCTACAGTATGGAGTGGTTAGTTACCCTGGAAAGGAGGAAATAAGAATATTCTAATCTGAAGTTAGGAAGACCGTGTTTCCATTAGGAGGGAATGATAAATTCACCAATAAATACTGTTAAAGTAATTTAGAGAAGTGCATTGCTTTGTGAAAGTATTAAAAACCTTTTTATGGAAACTAATCGAATTGCTGGGGAATAGAGTTATGGCATAAATAGAATACCATGGAGACAGACTTTCTTATATGTTTTATAAACATTGCATTAGTGGTCCAAATTCAAGATTTTGTTAAATCACATTTGCTTTCCTTTTTTCTGTCTTAAATAGCGGATAAAATGCAAGTAAAGTAATTATTAAGCACCAAGGATCTGTGGATGAAGATTGAATGTTCATTCTGATTTTATAATTTATTTATATATCACTGGCAGAAGGTGTATTATAACAGGACATTATTTGACAAATTGTCAAATTTCTGCTTCAAGTTTTATTGGTTATTTTACCTTACATTTTCTTGTTGTAGATTTTCTAATCTTTGCTTATTTTAATAGGAGTCATGGCTTCGAAAGAATTACCTTATTGATTTCAAACACCATTTTATGAGTCATTTTCCATATGCCTTAAAAGAAATAACCAAGCATAGAAGGAAAGAGACAAATAAAAGGTATTGTGATTCTTTTCCACTATATAGAGTTAAAAAGATGTTTAACCTGAAATTATCTTAAAATAATTAGCCTCAATATACACCTTTCTACATTGCGAGGTTTTTATATTCTAGATTTTGTGAAACTAAAAATAGTACTATGGCTTATTTTAACAACCTGCTTTGAGCGTTGGGATTAACAGTTTTTTGATTTTTTAAGTTTGTAAAATGAATGTTTCGTGTGAGACGAATGTATCAAATTACATAAAGATGAATTTAATAAAAGTTGCCGAGGGAGATGATTTATTTGGTGAGGCACTATGTAATTATTGAATCTCTAAGCAAAAGAGTATCTTGAGTGTTATCTAGTTCTGCTTTGATTTATAAATGAGGAACCTGGTAATGAAACTGGTATCGATATCCTGAAGGAAGGGGGATAATTGGAGAAGAATCAGAAAGAAGGGGTGGTAGATTAGGAGATGGAAGTTAAAAGAAAATGTAAACATGGAAATTATTTAAAATGTCTACCTCAAGTAAAAGCAGGTAAGTGTGAGAGCAAGTAATGTAATAAAATTTGACAAGCAGGTACAAGCTAAAACACTAAAACTGTCGTTCCCCCAAATGAGCAAACACTTGCAAGGGATCCTAAAGTCTGTCAAAAGGTTCTTAAATATATCAAAGGGTAGAAACTAGCTAGAGAATCATTGAGGTTCTGTGAGCAGGGTTCAAAGGATGTGCTTGGAAGTGATACGGCTATTGCAGGCATATGAGTTTGTCATTCATTCACTAAGTAAATATTTATTTTGGCTGCTTACTAGGAATAAAGTATTGTAATAATCTGGTATATGCCTTGCTCTCCTAAGCGATTTCATTCTAAATCATAAGAGAGTGTATCAGGATCCAGGCAAGAGACAGAAACCACACCGATGATTTTTTTTTTTTTAATAATTTTTTTTTTTTGAGACAGAGTCTCACTCTGTTGCCCGGGCTGGAGTGCCATGGCGTCAGCCTAGCTCACAGCAACCTCTCACTTCTGGGCTCAAGTGATCCTCCTGCCTCAGCCTCCTGAGTAGCTGGGACTACAGGCATGCACCACCATGCCTGGCTAATTGTTTTCTATTTTCAGTTGCTTGGCTAATTTCTTTCTATTTATAGTAGAGATGGGGTCTTGCTTTTGCTCAGGCTGGTCTCGAATTCCTGAGCTCAAGCAATCCTCCCGCCTTGGCCTCCCAGAGTGCTAGGATTATAGGCATGAGCCACCGCGCCTGGCCCACACCAATGATTTTTAACAGAGAATTTAATATAAAGAATTGTTAAATGGATATACAAGGGGACAGTAAGGTATTATGGGAGTAGGAATTGCAGGAATCTGCTATTATCTCTAGAACTGAGAGAAAAAATAAAAGAAGGGAAGAAGCTTGGGAGGGAGTCAGAAATCTAACCTCCGAGAATGGGGTGCAGCTCTGCTGGTGCTAATGTCTTAAGCTCAGAGATGGGGCCCTATGGTACTGGGGGCCCAGTACTGTGCAGCGGGAACTGTGGGTGGGTGGCTGGTGCTAGTGTTCTTAGGGGCATGGTGATGCTGGTTCTGTGTCAGAAAAACTGCAAACTGGAATCAACTGTGGCTACTAGAACGATCACTGATGGCCTGAAGAGCTGCTGATTGACATTGGCATCAATAGGAAGCAAACAGAGAGTGTCCCATCTTCCTCCTAGAGCTTTCTAGTCTTTCTACCACCCTTTTATTGTCACAGCCTAATAAGCCAGCTGCAAAGGAATAAATGTGACTCAGAGTCCCAGCCCCAGGATCACAAAGCAGAGTGTACAGGGTAGGTTTGAATCTGAGAAACAGTAGCTCAGTGACTGGTAGGAGGAGAAGGAATTCATAGCAAGAGACAGATCACTTCTCGTTAGGATAAACAGACAAAGCTATGTTGAAGAGCGGTGTTTGAACGTGGATATGATTTCAGCAGGCAAAAATGCAAGGGATGAGAGACTATTCTAACTGGAGAAGACAACATACAAGAAAGCTATTCCGTTAGATAATGGGTGGAGAACATGGTCCTGGGTCAAACCTGATTTCTTCTCTTCACTGGCCTTGATGCTGGAACTAATGTCTTAACCTTCGGCTTTCATTTATCTTTCATCCTTGATCGTTTTGGCATTATAGACTTTTCATTGGGTCAGATGTTTTTTAGAAAGATTAATTTAGGGAGTTTTTGGAGTTGGAGGGCGCTGAGTCAAACAGAGACACTTTCTTAGCAAGATGTTAGATTTTTTTCCTCCACGTATACTTTTCTTATTAGAGCAAAAGATTTTTTTCTGGGATTCATGGATAGACTTCAGAAAGTCCATGAACTCTTGCTACGTTGATGTAGAATTCTGTGTGTACTTTCTTTTGGTAAGGAGTCCCACATATAATTTTCATCAAAATGAGATTAAATAATGGTTAGGGTATTTAGAATTTAGTAGACTGTTAAATGTAAATAAATTATCCAAGAGTGTATGGGTGTACCGTCATTCAGCAGATTTGTTGGACAGTTAATATGTGCAAGGCGTTTACTGTACTAGCTGCGGAGCATTTGGTGGTAAAGGAAGTAGGTTGGGTACTAGTTCTCATGGAGTACAGTCTAATGAGACGTATTTATTTTTCTTGATTCTTTAATCAGTGACTGACTGATAAAAATACAATGAAGGAAGAGTTTAGGGTCAGATAGGAGTATGTTATAAGAAGCTGGTCCTGATCTTTCATGGGAGGAGAACTGGCCTAGGGAAGGCTGCCCTGATGAAGTGACATTGCGCTGAGATATAAAAGGTAAAAAAAAAAAAAAAAAGGAGTTAACTTGATGAGGAGGTTGAGATGGCAGAACTGTGGGATTTTTAGTGAAGATGGATTGCCAATATAACTAATTTATTCTTTGTAAGTTTCCCCTAGTGATTGATTTTTTGGGACTACAGGCTGCTCTTGTACTTCTCTGTAAGTAAGTATATTAAATACTTAGCAAATAGCTTATTGAGGGTAACACATGTCACAGAGAAGCCTACAGTAGTCTAGACCAGTGTTCCTCACGCTTATTCCTATACCGCCAGTGTATTTCTAACCTGATGTCTAAATTTTTTCATCTTGGGTTGAAATAGAGTTAAAGATGATATAATTTATTTTTTAAAATTTTATTTAGTTATTTTTTGAGACAGAGTCTTGCTCTGTCACCCAGGCTAGAGTGCAGTGGCGTCATCATAGCTCACTGCATCCTCAAACTCCTGGGCTCAAGCGATCCTCCTGCCTCAGCCTCCTGAGTATCTGGGGAGTATAGGTGTGTGCCACAATGTCTAGCTAATTTTTCTATTTTTAATGGAGATGGTCTCGCTCTTGCTCAGGCTGGTCTTGAACTCCTGAGCTCAAGCAATCCTGCCTTGGCCTCCCAGCGTGCTAGGATTACAGACATGAGCCACTGTGTGTACCCGATATAATTTATTTTTATTGGGGTAAAATATATATAACATTAACGATTTAAAACAGCGGTCCCCAACCTTTTTGGCACCAGGTACCGGTTTCATGAAAGACAGTTTTTCCACAGATGGCAGGGTGGGTCAGGTGGGGGATGGTTTCAGCATGATTCAGGTGCGTTACATTTATTGTTAAATACAGATGAAGCTTTGCTTGCTTGCCGCTGGTCACCTCCTCCTGTGCTGCCTGGTTCCTAACAGGCCACAGACTAGTCCTGGTCCATGGCCCGGAGGTTGGAGACCACAGATTTAAACCTCTTTTTAAGTGTATAGTTCAGTGGCATTAAGTACTTTCACATTGTTTTGCAACCATCACTACCACCTACCTCCAGAACTTTTCTGTCATCCCAAACTGAAGCTATGTACTTAATGAACAATAACTCCCCATACGCCTTTGCCACCAGCTCCTGGTAACCACTGTTCTACTTTCTGTCTCTGAATTTGCCTATTCTAGGTAATTCATGTAAGTGGAATCATACCGTATTTGTCCTTTTGTGTCTGACATGTCTTCAAGGTTCATTTGTGTTGTATAGCATGTATTGGAATGTCATTATTTTATTTTATTTTTTTAATTTTTTTTTTTACTTTAGCATATTATGGGGGTATACAAATGTTTAGGTTACGTATATTGCCTTTGCCCCACCCAAATCAGAGCTTCAAGTGTGTCCGTCCCCAGATGGTGCACATTGCACCCATTAGGTGTGAATATACCCATCTCCTTCCCCCCACAATCTGCCAGACACCTGATGAATTTTACTACTCTATGTGCCCTTAAGTGTTGTCATTTCTTTAATAGACTTTTTTTTTTTTAGAGAAGTTTTAGGTTCACAGCAATATTGAGCAGAAAGTACAGAGAGTTCCCATACACAGTCATGCGTTGCTTAACAATGGGGATAATGTTCTGAGAAATGTATCATTAGGTGATTTTGTCACGGGAATATCAGAGTGTGGTGTACTCCCTGCCTCCACACATGCATAGCCTCTCTCTCACTGTCAACATCCTGCATTTAGTAGAGACCTGTCTCTAATAAAAATAGAAAAGTTAGCCAGGCGTGGTGGCGTGTGCTTGTAGTCCCAGCTACTTGGGAGGCTGAGGCAGGGGGATTGCTTGAGCCCAGGAGTTTGAGGTTGCTGTGAGCTATGAGTGAGACTCTGTCTCAAAAAAAAATTACTAATTTTACTAAGCCATGACCCTCAAGAATACATATTTTTAATATTCTGTGTGGTGAATGGGAAGTGTACATAAAGCATTTCTGCTGTATATCAAAGAACTGTGGTTGTATTAGGGAAATAGCCTTGTGTGTTTGTTATACTTGTGAGCATTTTCCTGGAAAGGACTCGATTTTAACGTGGAAAAAAATGACTGATAAACTATGGTTATTCAGACTTACGTATTTAGTGCACATTTTCACAAAAATCAACAAAGTGAGCCTATCAATTCCAGGAAAACAACTGACATTTGTTGCCAATGATAAAATTTGAGCTTTCAAGCAAAAATTGATATTTTAAAGAATTTTTATATACCATTATGACTTCTATCCTTGTATTTACTACCTTTTTGCTCTTTTTTATATATACCTCTGTCTTCGTTGAGATCATTTAGAATTTTCTGGAGTTTTTTTGCATAAAGGCATTATTTTTCCTTCACTTCTAAAGAATATTGTAGTAGAGTATGATAATCTAGGTCTGGCAGTTATTTTCTTTGAGCACACTGACCATAACATTTTACTGTCTCCAAGAAGTCAGCTGTGACTCTAAACTCTTGATACTTTAAAAATTACCTGTTTTTCTTTTTTTTCCTAAAAGTTTTCTCCTTGTACTTTGTTTTTCCGCAGTTTCATGAAGATATGTCCAGGTGTGGTTTTCTTTTTTATTTATTCTCCTTGGAATATTGAATCTAAGATTTTGAATCTTGAATGAAATGCCTTTAATCAGTTTTGGAAAATTGTCATTATCTTTTAAAAAATTGCTGCAGTCCCATTTTCTCTTCTTTCCTTTCCAGACTAATGTGTTTTAGAGCTACTTACTGAATCTTCTACCTATTTTTCTTGTCTTTTTTTATTGCCTGTTGTCCAGTTTTTAATTCTTAAGTTGTGTACAACTGTGGTCAAACAAATCCATTGAATTTTTATTTTCTATTTTTATTTTTCAGTTTTAGAATTTCTGTCTAATTTTTCCATCACTATTTGTTGAAAAGACTATCTTTTAACCATTTAATTGCCTTTGTCAAAGTTTAGTTGACTATATTTTCATGGGTCTATTTTGGGACTCTTTGTTCTGTTACCTTATGTGTGTCTATTCTTTTACCACTACCATGGTGTCTTAATTACTGTAGCTTTATAGTAAGTCTTGAAATGAGGTAGTGTGAGTCCTCCAGCTTTATTCTGCTTCAGTCTTATGTTTGGTATTCTGGGTCTTTGGCCTTTCCGTGTAGACTTTAGAGTCTATTGTGACAATAACTACAAAATATCTCGCTGGAAATTTGATTAGGATTGTGTTGAATCTATAGATCAGGTTGGGAAGAATTGTTCCTTAAACCGTTAGTATGATGCAGAACTGGAATTCAGTTTTATCTAAGAGCCGTTTTTACTTCCATGTTCTCTTTTATCCTGGGAGAGAAACCATCAAGGGTCCAGCTTAAAGTAGGGGTAATATGTATTTGGCGGGTCCTGGTATTTGACTTTTGCTTTCTTTTCCTTGTGGGACTACTAAAAGCTTACCTTAGTTTTGCAGCTTTTTCTTTGCAAATGGCAGTTATCCTCAGAACTCAGCCTTGAATGCTAGGATTTTGGAGTTCCTAGATTTTGGGGCCCAGTAAATGTTCATTATCTTGAAGGCTTTCAAGATTTAAAAAAAAATTTCATCCAACATATAAAGTTACTTTCAGAAAGCTTCTAATTACCTATGCTGCCATTGCTGAAAATTAAAGTTTCACCAGAGACCTGCTTCCCTTTTAGAATTGTTGGTTGGTATATTTAGTCTTTAAAATTTTTGTATAAATTACTGGAAAAGCAGACTGAATTCTCCCAAGTTTGCAGATGTCCGGAGAATTTCCAGATAATAGATTATGCTGCTTGAGATAAACTTAGGGGAGATCTTACAAAGTTCTACCTGTGGGGAAGAAATGTTGCAAGTTTATCCCAGTTTTCATTCTCTCTCTTTTTTTAAAAAATAATTTTAGAATATTACAGGAGTACAAACATTTTGGTTATATGTATTGCTTTTGTACAGTTTGAGTCAATGTTATAAGTGTGCCCATCACCTAGATAGTGTGCATTGTACCTGTTAGATGTGAATTTGCCCAACCGCTCCTTCTCTCTCCCACCTGCTTGATTTCCGTTCAGTTTTACTTCCATATGTGCATGTAAGTGTTGATTGATTAGTTCCAGTTTAAGAGTGAGTACACGTGGTGTTTGTTTATCCATTCTTGCAATACATCACTTAGAATAATGGTGTCCAGTTCCATCCAGGTTGTTACAAAAGGTATTAGTTCCCAATTTTCTTAATGATAGAATTCCTAACTTTTAGCTGGACATATGGCTACACAGAATAAAAACTACATTCCCCAGCTTTCTTTGCAGCCAGGAGTGGTCATGTGGGTAATTTCTGTTGAATAGCTCAGACTTCTTCCAAGATCAGACTTGTACATTGAGCTGTCTGTTGGCCATCTCTGCTGTATTTATGATACTTTAGGCTCAACATATCCAGGTAGAATTTATTTCTGGATCTCTCTGCTCCTTTTTCTTCTATGTCTCTATCAGTATAGTCACCAGTGTTAGAACCCTTGATTCCTCCCATCTCTACCATCTCCAGACTCACATGTTTGTATACATTTAAGCAAATTACAAATCCAATTAATTTTTATTCTTCCTAAATGTCCCCTTCTCTCGGACCATACCAGCATTGACCCTGGTTCTTGGACTTGCCATCTTTTGCCTGGATTGCTATAATAGCCACACAAGTGCTGCTTTGTTTATAGTCTAACACTCTCGTCTTTCCTTTTGCATCTACAGAATTATCTTTTACAGAATTATCCATCTGAAAGAAGCTTGCAACCCTGTTACTCTCTTGCATACAGAATTAATTTTGGTGTCCTTGGCCTCCAACTCTTTTTAATTTCAGTCTCATTTTACCTTTGCAGGATCATTTGTTATTTCTAGCCTTGCTTTTTATGCTCAGTGACACCAGATTTCTTTTATTTCCCTTCCCGTGTATTTGTGGTTCCTCACTACTATGTCCTTGCTTAAGCCTAATCTAGGATTAATCTTTTCCTTTAAAATTGGTTAGTTTGAGATATTTATGATTTTAGTTAACTTTATATTTTTCTAAACATGAAAGAAATAGGCTTTGCTGTTGAATATACCATAGTCTGAAATTATTAATAGTTCTAAGTTGAAAATTTTATTTTTATTAAAATATTCCATTTGAGGGATTTTTGCAATTTCTTTCAAGCTTTGAGAAGATAAACTGATTTTATTATTTGAATTACAAAATTAAGTTGTTTCAGACTGGTGCTTATCTGGATAAGTTCCCTCATTTCACAAATGAGGAAATTGTGGCCAGGAGAAATTAGTGATTCTTTTAAGTCAGATGATGAGTTGGGAGCAGAGCCAAGATGCACTGTGATGTCCATTCAAATACAAGTATCTGCTTTTAAAAAAATCAAGTGTGTTAGAGTTTTCAAGTCTTATCTTTCAAGTCTTTTAATATTCCTAGGCAGTATTATAAAGGCATTTACCTTTTTTGTGACTAGCATCTTCAGTAATGAACTGAGTAGTATATAGTCTAATTTATACCTTCATAACAACTGTGATTCCATAATGAATGGTTTATTTACAGAACTATTGCCTGAACCTTGCCTATGCACCTGTCTTCTTGGCAATTTATTATAGAAAAAAATACTTTTCTGTCCACTGATAGATTATTTTAAGTATCCTAAGTGAAGCAAGCATGGTAGATGTAACACTTTATAGATGTGTGTGTCTTTGTTTGTTTTTAGCATCAAGCATTGCACGATTCTCTCCAATAACGTAGATCACCTCTTACTGAATTTAACCCTGTCTGATATCATGGTCTCCCTGGCAAATGCCTCAACTTTGCAGAAGGATTGCAGTTGGATAGAAATGATAAGGAAGTTTGTGACGGAGACCCTTGAAGATGGCTCTAGGCTAAATAGTAAGCAGCTGAACAGATTGCTTGGAGTATCGTGGAGGTTAATGCAGATACAGCCAAACAGAGGTAGGTGATGCTGCTTTGCCTTTATTTAAAAGAGGAGCTGTTATGCATAGTATTTAGGGTCTAGCTTTGAAACAACTTGCAAACATTCCATGTAGTCAAGTACATTCAAGCCTTAAAAGGCAGCTAGCCTAATTATTTATAAAGCACTATTTGCTTGAACACTGAAATCGTTTATGACTCAACGTATCCCTTTCTCAGTAGGTAGGCGCACTCTGAAGCAGATTGATAAATATTTCTACCCTCTTCTGATCTAGTTTGATTAGAAATTGAGAGCTTTTTCTTTTGGCCTATATAGAATGAATCCTGCAGTCTCTTTACCTTTCTTCTGGTGTGAGGTTAAGATACATTAAGTTAGTTTTACAGTGATTTACTAATTCTTTTCATTCAAAAGCAAAGCTTTCCTGTTTGGTTCCTATCGAATTCACCTTTCTAATATCCTGGTTTTTGTCATTCCTAGGTTTGTTGTCCTTAAGAAAATTTATACTGTAACTTCTGGTTGGTTCGACTTTTGTATTAGGCCATTGCTATAGGACTTTGATGGTAGCCATCAGTTTGTGCTAAGATCTTCTTTGTCATAGGAACAAATTAAAATACTTCTGTGCATTTAGAAGAATTTGAAGAAACATTTTTGATTCATACACAGGGTTTTCTTTCTGTTTTTAGAAGCTACAGAGACTCTCATTAAGGCAGTTTATACATTATATCAGCAGAGGGGCCTTCTCCTTCCAGTACGGACATTGTTACTGAAGTTTTTCAGTAAAATCTATCAGAAAGAAGAACTGAGATCTTATAGACTCAGGTAAAGTTTTGTTATTCTTTCTTTCTCTTCTCTTGCCCCGAGTTATTTTGTAGTCTGTTTAAGTTGATAGAATGATTCATTCAGTCTTTGGAGAAGTTCCAAGAAGCATACATAATAATGCCAGTAAACTTTATAGTGGTACCTGAACAGATGAAAGACTACTTAGGCATACATTTCCATTTGTCTGCTTGTAGCTAAAGGACAGTTGGAACACCCTGTAGCACCCTCAACCTTTTCTTTACTGTAAACATAATGGAGGTTGAATTCACTAGCCCTTAGTGACATATTGAGGCTTATGGGATAAAAGTGAGGACAGTAGAAGATGAGAACGTTTCTGGCTTAGTTTGGTGCTACAGGAGAGATAGACAGCTCAAAGAATGGAATTAAGGAATTAATTTTTTGATATGGTGAGTTCGAAGTTTATTTGGCATGGTCAGAAGAAGATGTTTGCATGGAAGATGCAGATTTGGAGTATCTGAACATAGGTAGGTAGTTGTTGGAACGTATTCTAGTATTTACTTAATGTCAGGTCCTTTTCATAATCTTAGTAATTCTCACACTGTTGTGAATTAGGTATTGTTACTCCCATTTTACAGAAGGAAACAGAAGCTTAGGTTAAATAAGTTGGCGAGTATCATGTAGCTGATGGATAGCAGAGCTGAGCCTTAAGTTCAGGTCTGTCTGATAACAAAGTCCATGTTCCAATCACTAAGCTCTTAGGGGACAGCAAAAATGTTTACTGTAACCCAAGACATAAGCACTTTAGCAAGTATTCTAAAGAACTAAAATAACACAAGTTTGAAGCTATTTTGTATGGGAGCAACTTACAATGAATGCATTGATTTGTTAACATAGTATAATAATACCAATTAGGATAAATAGTTCACAAAGAGTTACATAGTGTCTTTATCCTTTAAGATAAAAATACAATTTAGATAGTGCCCCAAAATACATGAACTTTTTAATTTAGTAGATAAAGTCTTCGCAAATGCTGCTGCTGAATAAATGGTACTGGCATCTTGTAGGCTGGTCAAATGTTTAAATGAATACATGTGGTGTTATTGGCACATAATTTAAACCTTTCAAAATTTACATTTATTTCCCTTGTCTTTGAAAATTTTACTTTATTTTGTTCTTGCTTGGCCTTTCTAAGATATCGTAGTAAAGTGTTATCACGTTGGCTGGCTGGTTTACCACTGCAACTTGCTCATCTTGGCTCCCGAAACCCTGAGCTCTCTACACAGCTTATTGATATCATTCATACTGCTGCAGCACGAGCAAATAAAGAATTACTAAAAAGTTTACAAGCTACTGCTCTCCGAATTTATGGTAAGAGTTTATTTAGTGGTGTAGGTAGTCACTGGTCTACCCTGATGTAGGAAAGAAGTTTCTAAAGAGAGTTATTTAGGTTTGCCTTTCACTTAGTCTGCATTAGTTATGCCATTGTAAACTTGCCAAAACAAAACATCAAACAGTAAATTCGTTTTCGGTGATACTATTATTAGGATAGTTATAGAAGGTAAATGGTTGTAGATATTTATTACATTATTAAATTGTCTTTTAAACCACCTGCTATTCATAAATTCAAAACTAATCTGGTACTTAAAAAAATTTCTTTGAAGCTTTGATGGCAAGGCAGTATCTTAATGACTTGTATGTATTATTATTCTTTAGTCATCTCTGGAACTGACTTACTATTTAACATTCTAGGCAGAAATATCAATGAAAACATACTGGGGATATATACATAATATATATAATTTATTTACTAGATATAATTCATTTATCATTCCTTCCCCCAGCCCCTGGCATCCACTGATCTATTTTCCGTCTATGGATTTGCCTATTCTAGACATTTATAAGTGGAATTATGTAATGTGGGGCCTTTTGTGTCTGGCTTCTTTCACTTAGCATAATATTCTCAAGGTTCATCCATGTTGTAATACGTATCAGTACTTTATTCCTTTTTACTGTTGGATAGCATTCCATTGGACGGATATGCCACATGTATTCATTCATTAGGTGATGGACATTTGGGTGGTTTCTACCTTTTGTAGGTTATATTTTTAAATATGTATTTTTTAATATTGCACATATATATTTAGGGGTGTGTGTATATACACCTTTTGCTTTAAATTAGGTTGATATTGTAATTGTTTAGCAGAATTGTAATTCTGTTTAGCAGAATTACTTGTTTTTCGCTGTTGTTTTGTGTCTAATCCCTTTTCTTCTTTTTCCTGTCGAAGTTCTCGTTTCAAACAAAACGTGGATATTATTACGTATTACATATATGTAATAATGTATTACATATATTACATGTTATTACATTATTACAATGTTAAATAAATCTCTAAATAAATTATTATTATGTTCAGTGTTTTTTTTTTGTTTTTGTGTTTTTTTTTGAGACAGAGTCTCACTCTGTTCCCTGGGCTAGAGTGCCATGGCGTCGGCCTAGCTCACGGCAACCTCAAACTCCGGGGCTCAAGCGATCCTTCTGCCTCAGCTTCCTGAGTAGCTGGGACTACAGGCATGCGCCACCATGCCCGGCTAATTTTTTTTATATATTTTTTTTAGTTGTCCGATTGATTTCTTTCTAATTTTAGTAGAGACGGGGTCTCGCTCTTGCTCAGGCTGGTCTCGAACTCCTGAGCTCAAACAATCCGCCCGCCTTGGCCTCCCAGAGTGCTAGGATTACAGGCGTGAGCCACCGCGCCCGGCCAATGTTCAGTATTTTACTTTAGTCTTAAGAAGCCATACATACATGCTTTATGATATTGATATAATTATGCTTTTATGTAATTGATATAATTAAAATAATATGTTGACCTGTAATTCAATAAAAGTCATCAGTCTGCTTTATTAATTTAATCTCTGGTTTGTATGTCTTTTATAGTTGATTTTACTATGTCTACCTACCCCACTAGATCCACAAGAAGGCACCGTGGTGGTTCTCCCTGCAGACTCTCAGCAACGTTTGGTTCAGCTCGTATATTTTCTACCCAGTCTCCCTGCTGATTTGCTTTCTCGGTTAAGTCGTTGCTGTATTATGGGAAGACTCAGTACAAGTTTGGTTGCCATGCTTATCGGGATACTGCACATGAGGTAGCATGTTCAAGTGAGCTGTATTTGAAGTGTATAATCTTTTCCCCTCCTTTTACTGGTAATTTGTCAAACAGAAGGCTATTAAAGTCACATACTGCTACCACTTTCATTTACTCTTAATGCAACATTACAACTCTGTTGACGTTACTAGGTAGAGTAAGTTCACTAGCGTAAGACTTTCAACTTGTTATAGTGATTTTTTTATAGATAGGTTAGAGTACGGGTTAAAATTGAATTATCAAAAGTGTGTAGTAAAGGTTTACTGGCAGGTGAGAGTACTGTACTTTAAAACCTTTGGTGTTACAGAATTGCAACATAGACCTTTCTTTCAGGCAGCTCAGAAATTAATGTAGCTGGTGAGTTAAATAAGCTTGTGGATTCAGACCAGGAATCACTTGAAATCTCTTGCCCCCCTTTTTTTTTTGAGACAAAGTCTTGCTCTGTCTCTTGGACTAGAGTACAGTGGTGTGATCAAAGCTCCTGCAACCTCAAACTCATGGGCTCAAGCAATCCTTCCGCCTCAGCCTCCTGTAGCCTCCAGCTAGGACTATAGGCATATGCCACTGTACTTGGCTAATTTTTAAAACTTTTGGAGAGATAGGATCTTGCTGTGTTTCCCAGGCTGGTCTTGAACTCCTGATCTCTAGTGATCTTCCCATCTCGGCCTCCTAAAGTGCTAGGATTACAGGCATAAGCCACTGCTCCTGACCCTCTTGCTTTTTTTTTGGTAGTATAATATACATAATATAAAATTTACCATTTTAACCATTTTTAAGGATATAGTTCAATGGTATTCTCCAGAACTTTTTCATCGTCCCAAACTAAAATTCTATCCATTAAGTAATAATTTCCCATTCCCTCCTCCTCCCGCCAGCTCCTAGTAACCACTATTCTATTCTGTCTCTGATTTTGGCTATTCTATATACTTCATGTAAGTGAAATCATACACTATCCTTTGTGTTTGGCTTTTTTTGCTTGGCATGTCTTCAAGGTTCATCATACTGTAGCATGTATCAGAATTTTATTCCTGTATAATATTGCATCTTGTGTATATACTACATTTTGTTTATTCATCTGTTGATGGACATTTGAGTTTCTACCTTTTGGCTGTTGTGAATAATGCTTTTATATATAAGGCTTTTTATGACATTGGTGTGCAAATATGTCTTTGAGACCTTGTTTTCAGTTCTTTTGGCTATGTATCCAGAAATGGAATTGCTGGATAATATAGTAATTCTGTTTTTTGAGGAACCTCTGTACCATTTTCCATAGTGGCTACACCACTTTAGTCTGAAAGTTTTAATATTGCCAGTGTTGGAAGTACCCTCCAACACTTCATGTTTATGTCTTCAGTCATAGTATTCACCTGTATTTATTACTAGTCATGGCTCATGGGCAGGGTCTGATGTGGTTTAGGCAGAAATTGAAATCTAGGGTGTAGCTGAAAAGTTTTATTGAAGACTAGTTTTCTTGTATAGATCCCTTATCCCAGATAAGTAGGAATAGCTGTCTTTTAAGACTTTCTTTGCCATCTCTTCATAACAGTACAAGACAAATATTTGGTTGTAGTCACTGGAAGTGTGCTTCATAACCGATGATAATCTTTTAGCAGAAGACAACTATTTGCAATCTATTATTTATATATGGAAATTCAAGCTTTATTTCTTCTGTGTGTTTGTGCATTATTAGAGTGTCTTGGTCATATCTTTAAGTATTTTAAACATTGATTAGTTTCTCATGTTTTTCTTTCTTAGAAATAAAAACAATCCTGCACTTGGCTTAGTGTAAGCATTTATTTAATGCTAGGCCTTTAAAATTAAATGTTACTACTTTTTCTGTAACTTAAGTGGTTTCGTATTTACTAACTTACAGTAGAGGGCACTCTGTTCCCTAGATATAACTGTTCAGTTAAAATCACTTTTTGGTTTTTTTCTTTTCTCTAAATTTTATTTATATTTATTGAATATTGACAAACTTATCATAGTATATATTTATGGGGTAAAATTATGCTATGATATATATGTATAATGTGGAATGACTGAATCAAGCTAACACACCCAAATACTTACTATTTATTTCTCCTAACTGAAACATAGGCTTTGACCAACTTCTCTCCACTTTCTCCACTAAAACAGATATCTTGATGCCAGGAATCCAAATGGCTGCATGTTCTGAGTGGGTAATCTCATTGTCAAGGAAGCATCAGTAAAATCGGCCAGTCACATTCCTGTTTCTCACTCTCTGTGCTCAGAGCAGCCTTTGCCCAGCCCATGATAAAGGGTAGAATTAATAACCATAAAAATAGCCTGAGCAACAGAGCCAGGGTAAATAATTCGAGCTTCAGAATGAATTTCAAAAGAGAATAGAGAGCGAATTTATCAAATTGGGAAGTGCATTCATCTTAAATTTACAAGGTTAAAATCACTTTTTGAACATTTCTTGAAGTTGATTCTCCTTAGAAGCTGCATTTAATATCTTTATCAACATCAGTTATGATTCAATTATGCTTAATAACTTTTGTCAAGGATATTTTCAAAAATCTTTTTTTTTTTTTGTGGAGATTTGAGAGTTGGGAAAATACATTAATTTACAAATACTGATAATAGAGGTTCATAATCATTAAATTAAAAGCAGATTGTCATTGTAGTTAAAAATCTACCAAATTAAATTTTGCTTTTTAGTATTTGTAGAGTCTATTAGGAGATTTCTCTCTCTGTAGATGTAGTATTCCTATTTAAAGTAATCTCTTTTTAAAAAGAATACAAAACTAGGACTTTTCAGTTTTCTTGAGCCACTGGCATTATCATTTTATTACTTTTCATAGCCTCAGAATTTAATGTTTGGTTCATTCAGACACGTTGGGTTACTTCATACCGTTGGTTTTCTCTCTCGAATACCTCCTCTCCTTGACTGTGACTATAAATTAGCCAACTTTTTCATTATTTCCCACTTGTATTGTTACAGTAGTCTTGCTTCTTAATCCCATCTATTTTATGTACTGTCATCAGATTAATTTTCCTGAAATATTCCTTTACTCATTTCTGATTTTTATTTTGGTACATTAATTGGTCTGTGAGATGAAGTTCAACTCAGTTTTTATGGTTCTGATGCCCCATGTTTCTATTAGATAAACATTTATCTAATATTAGGACATCGTATAGGCAGGGCGTTCCATGTGTGAAAAACCCATTAGCTAAAAATTGTTCATGTTTATTTTTTCTTGGCTTTTAAAAGTATACTTAGAACTATTACCCCAACCTTTTTAACCAGCCACTTACTTATAGTTCCTTAGAATTTGACTTTTTCGTCATACCATTCTACTTGTGGTGTTCCATAATTGTTTCCAATGGCCTTTTCTCAGTTTGCCTCTCTACCTCTGGTTTATTTGTAGCTGGGTTGGAGAACATAAAGCATAAATATGAGAAGGTAGTCTACAGTGTTAGATAAAATCTCTAAGGAGAGAGAGATTGACTTGGATCAAGAATTTGGCTTGGGTTTTAAGTAGGGTGAATATATGACCTGGTCTGCCAGGAACAGTTCCAGTTTACTCCTTCTGTCTCAGCAGAATTACTAATAGCACCCCCTTTTACTCTCACCAGTGTTCTGGCTTGGGCATTATATATGGTCTTCATAGTTTTAAAGACAGTGTGATACGCTGCTTCTCATTTGTCCCAAATAGACTACTAAATGCATTTGCTATTCCTTTTAGCCACTGGATGGCACAATTGCTTCCTGTTTTTCACTGGGTTCAGGAAGATAGTAGTTTGTTTTCTAACCACTGTTTTGTATTCCTTTCTATTGAGCATCCGTGGTCTTTTATAACCTCCTTAGCGTATGATACTCCCTCCATAGACCTTTGCTTAAACCTGGGAATGGCACTCACAAGAGTTTTCATCGTTTTAACTCTCTCCAAGCTTAAGAATATTAATAAATATAAATGCAATTATTATAACAGTAAAAAGAATTATTAAGTGCTTGTAGGTGAATTATAAACTCCTAATTTAGTCTGACATTTATTCAGATGTTTGTGATAAAATTTGTATTCTCAGCTTGTTGCCATTCCTAGCCTTTTTTACTGTATTCATGGTCGATAATTTGCTTTCTTCCTAGTGTTACCTTGAAGGGAATTTTTAAAGGAGACACTGGAAACTGATCTCATAGCAGAAACCAAATAATCCTCATTTAATGAGTACCTGCTTTACATTTAGCTAGTCTTCTGAGTCCTCTGCCGGTATCTTACCCTGCACTGTTGTGAAATAGACCTAGTTAACAACTTTGCTAAGAATAGGAATACATGGTTATCTTATAGTGGCTTTAAAGAGAAGTTTTCTCTGCCTAATTAAGATACTTCTGCTTAGTTAGGAAGCTGGAGCTTGTTTGAATTTAACTTACTTGCTGAGGGTAAGACGTTATAAAAAAATCAAATGATAAATACATAGCAGCTGAACCTACTACTGAAAAGCAAAACTCCATTTTGGTTCCTTGCAGTCTGATTTTCAAGTGGGGTGGAAATTTTCTATTATGCCATGTATAACAGAGTGTGCTTTTTAATGAAACTTTACATAAATACGTTTGAATTTTAAACTTTTCTATTATGGTACTTGAGCCCTTTTATATAAAATTGAAATTATACTATAGGTTTTATTTTAAGCTATTAAATGAGACTTGTTTTGAGAAAAGAAAAATGGTTATATACTGTGTTATTTTTAAATCTGTCAAGTTTATCACTTTTGGTAACAGTTCTCCTATTGTTTATTATAGATCATCATTTTCTGGGTGGAAGTATTCAGTTAAAGAGTGGTTGATGAGTGATGTGGACTATTTGAGCTTCTTATTTTCTACACTTACAGGTAACCATATTCTTTTGCCAGGTTAAAAAAAGGAAAACACCTAGTGTGAATAACAGTTCTCTTTCTAAGATTTGCTGTCTTATTTGTTTGGTTCTCAGTTTTGAAGATAAATATTCTATCTTGGAATGATTTTTACTATGATTAATAAGTGGAAATCTTTGAAGGAATATTTGTACCCTACATTGTCAGGCTCCTGAGGCAGGAAGATGGATGATTCATCTTTAAATATCTCATAGTACAAGTACCAAATACTTGAGGATTATTTGAATGCCACGTGATTATATTTTTATTTCCTTCATAGTTTTATTGCTTAACTTTATTCTCATCATTGTTTACGGTGAATTGTATCTAACTGGCTCTTTCTAAAATAGCCAGAGAGAATCTCCTTGCATACTTAAAAAAATTGGTGAACAGAATATCCATTTTTAAACATGTTTAAAATGTTGAGCCTGATATATAAATAACACCAGATTTTGATTAGTTGTTTTCTACATTCCATTTGCTCCAAAAACAAAATTGCTAAAAAGAGTAGAAATGTTTTAAGTACGACATGTTAGTATTGTTACTATTGTTTTAAATACTTGTACTATTTCAACGTTTCCATTTTATACTTGGATGATGATGAGATTCTTTGAGATTATCTGAAGACTTGAAATTAGGACAGTTAATTAATATATTGTCAGAATCCAAAAAGAGCTTAACTGGTTCTAATACTAAGCTGAATCTAACAAGATAAATATTTCAAGTAATAAATGTAAGCTCCTGCATATTTATTTGGTATTTTTGTTGGTATACATTTGAGATGGGAGGGGAGCCTTTATGTTTTGATAATAGTACCTGTTAAAAAGTTTCTAGTGACTTTAGAAAGCTCATTAGCAGTCAGTACTATGATACGACTACGAAACTAGACGATGCCTCTTTAGGCTGTGCTTATAGATGTATAATGATCTGAACATCAAAGCAGATAGCTGGGACTGAGCCATAAGCAATGGTATTCTGATCATTCTGAAAGCCACCTTTCAGGAGGGACTTTGACAAGTTGTCTGTGTAGGTTAAGCCAAGTGGAATGGAGATGGTAAGGGAATCAGAAATTTCGTTGAAGGTGCTACATATGTATTGTCAAAATAAAAAAAAAGACTTGGGATAGAGCAGTTTTCAAACATTTGAAGGGCTATTATATAAGAATATAAAGTGATATATATTTCATGCTAACATATGAAGGAGTATATTACTGCTTTTAGTTGTTCATTTGCTTTTTTAAAGTCTACCATTAATTGGAAAGATTATGCCTTTTACTTTCTTTCAAAGTAAAAGTGGTAAAACCTTAGTAGAAGGGGAAACCTTTTTCTTGAAATGTTATAGATTGGGTCAGATCACATCCTTTTTGCATATAATTATGAATTTAACTGCCTCCATTGCTAGCATTTCATTTTTTAAAATATTACATGAAATGCAGAAGCTTAGAGAAAACAAGGCAGCTTTGAAGAAGGGTTTACTTGAAGGTACATGTCATCTCTTTAAAAATTATGAAGAATATCACTGCTTTGTGATGTATTTATGTTCTTCATTGGCTTCACCTGCTTTAGGGTTTTCAAAAGAGGAGTTGACTTGGCTTCAGAGCCTTCGAGGAGTTCCTCATGTCATCCAGACGCAGCTTTCCCCTGTGCTTCTCTACCTTACCGACTTGGAGCAATTTTTACACCACTGGGATGTAACAGAGGTAATAGCACATTTAAAAAAGAAACTGGTAATTATTAAAATTCTGTTCCTCAACCACCAATAGTTACTATACATTAGAGTTGCCTTGTATGAGACCTTAATTTTAGAGGTACAGAGTGGTATAAGACAGGATATCTGTTCTGAAAGCGCTTATAATCTTGGATAGGAGATGTAAATTTATAAAGGGCAGTGTTTTTCATTATAAGTTATGCCACTAGAATGGAACAAATCAGCAGTTGGAGCGATAGAGATAGTTTTATTTTCTTTTATTTATCATAGGATAGATCCATCTTTTTAAAAGAGGGAAAAGCTTCATGGAAGTGGCATAATTTCATAATTTAACTTATTGAGGGATGGATAAGATTTAAGTTGGAATTGCTATCCTTTCCCTTTTTTTTTTTTTTTTTTTTGAGACAGTGTCGCTCCGTTGGCCAGGGTAGAATGTTATGGTGTCAGCCTAGCTCACAGCAACTTCAAACTCCTGGGCTCAAGCGATCCTCCCGCCTTAGCCTCCCGAGTAGCTGGGACTACAGGCACGCGCCACCACACCCAGCTAATTTTTCTATTTTTAGTGGAGATGGGTCTCACTCTTGATAAGGCTGGTCTTGAACTCCTGACCTCAAGCAATTTCGGCCTCCCAGAGTGCTAGGATTATAAGCATGAGCCACTGCGCCCAGCCGGACTTGGTATCCGTGAAGGCGACTTTTTTTTTTTTTTTTATGAGACACAGTCTCAGTCTGTTGCTCGGGCTGGAGTGCCCTGGTTTCAGCCTAGCTCATAGCAATCTCAAACTCCTGGGCTCAAGCGATCCTCCTGCCTCAGCTTCCTGGGTAGCAGGGACTAGAGGCACACGCCACCGTGCCTGGCTAATTTTTTCTGTTTTTAGTTGTTTGGCTAATTTCTTTCTATTTATAGTAGAGACAGGGTCTCGCTCTTGCTCAGGCTGGTCTCGAACTCCTGAGCTCAAGTAATCCTCCCGCCTTGGCCTCCCAGAATGCTAGGATTACAGGTTTGAGCCAACTGCCCCTGGCTTGAAGGTGACTTTTTTTTTTTTTTCTTCACATTGCATTTTATTTAATGTTGTGCGTTAAAACAAAAAAACAGAGCAGTTAAGAATCTAAAGCCAGTCTTCAAGAGTTTCCAATCATTTGGCCTCTGCTTCCTCGCCAATAATATACTAATTAGCACTTTTGTTTTGCTTTACAAATCTTATCTAAGTCATTATTTAAGTCCATTTCGTGCTGCCATAAGAGAATATCTGAGGCTGGGTAATTTACAATGAACATAAATTTATTGGCTTAACAGTGCTGGAGTCTGGGAAATCCAAAAAATTGCTAGCATCTGTCAGGGGCCTTCTTGCTGTGTCATCCCGTGGTGGAAGGACAAAGAGAAGGTGAATGAGCTGAAGGTGACTTTTTTTTTTTTTCCGAGACAGATTCTCACTCTGTTGCCTGGGCTAGAGTGAGTGCCGTGGCGTCAGCCTAGCTCACAGCAACCTCAAACTCCCGGGCTCAGGCGACCCTACTGCCTCAGCTGGGACTACAGGCATGTGCCACCATGCCTGGCTAATTTTTTCTACATATATATATATATATATATATATATATAAGAGGAAGGAGGAATATATATATAAGAAATGATCTGGACAACTAAATATATATATTTAGTTGTCCAGATCATTTCTTTCTATTTTTTTTTTTTTTTTTTTTTTTTTAGTAGAGACGGGGTCTCGCTCTTGGTCAGGCTGGTCTTGAACTCCTGACCTTGAGCGATCCACTCGCTTAAGAATTAATATATAGCATATTAGAGTTAAATTTAAAACCCTAATTCTTCCTTAAGTTTTAAAGTTCAGGTTTCAAGTCTTATTTTTTTTAAATAAAGACAGTAAATTTAAATAATAATTTTAAAGTGGGACTTTGATATAATTTTATTTCTTTTACAAAGTTAGTTAAAATTTTAAAGTGTTGGACCAATACGAGGTCAGTTACTTCAGTTTCCCGACAGACCTTCACAAATATTACAATATAGTAAATCTTATAGCTACCTAATAAATTAACTTAATAAATACAGTAAATCTTAATATCTTATGTTTTAGTACTATTTAGTAAAATAGTGAAACTTCACATTAAAACTGTAAGTCTAAATTAATTATTGACTTTTTAAAAAAGTTGTTTTGTTTTGTTTTTAAAGGCAAGGTCTCAATATATTGCCCAGGCTGGCCTGAAACTCCTGGGCTCAAGCAATCCTCCTTCCTCAGCCTCCCAAGTAGCTGGGACTACAGGTGTGTGCCACCACGCCCAGCTACTGACATATTTTAAGTCGGAATCACAAGGCTGATCTTTTCCCTAATAGGCAAAATTATCTTTAATATTACAAATACTTAAACTAAATACACAAAAATTTCATTTCTAAGTTAGTTAATTAACTTCTGTTCTTTATTTAAATTTCTTCCCTTGCATTTAAAGGTGCTTGTCCAGTAAGAATTTTGGTTTTAATCTTTCATGCAAAATCTGAGTTTATGTCCTCTGCTGGGTGATACGTTTTTTTTAATGATCAAAGAGGCCTCTGGCCAGGACACTGACTGTATTCTTTCCTGTAACCCTCAAATGCTAGGCCAGAAGCCTTGGTTTTTGGGGCTTTTTTTTTTTTTTTTTTTTTACCTCTTTGGCAATATTCTCAACAGGGTAGTCTCTAGATTCAAGTTGCAACCTAATTCTTCTGTTTTGTTGCTATACCAATTGATTTTATTTAATTGATATATTTATTTCTTCTATTATGAATTTTCTTGATGTTCTTCCTATCTCTAGGGACTATATCATTTATAGATATTTAACATTTCTCTCATGACTTTGTTTGACTCTAGTCAATGACATTTATTCTCTTTTTATTACCTATAATACCTGGTACTGTGTTTACTTGCAGGTTTTGAAATCATATGTTCAGTTTAGGCTTTCAGCTTTCCTTTATCTCTCAGGCTCCATATGGTGACTTGTGAATCCTCAGGAAGCTCACATTCTTATGGTTATGGCACCACATGCCAACTTTTTAGGTGAGAGACTTGGGGAGAGTTCAGGTGTTTTTATTTTCTCATTTTCAAATGAAAGAGGATGTTATGTTACAGTAACTGATAAACCAGTTTTCTACAAAGAACAGTGGAGAATGGTACTCAGAAAACAACCTGTAGAATGTAGGTCTGCTCATTGCTATTGGATGTTGCTTCTTCCATATGCACTTAGTGAACAGAAATCAGGAGTTCAGCACCACAGAGTTGATTCTAGTTATTTCCTGTCCCTTTTTTGTACCTGCCTTCTCCAACAGTGAGCAACCTGGCTCCCATTATCCTTAATATATTTACTTAACTTGATCGGTTCCTCTGCCTATAATCAATGTCCCTTTGCTGCCACCCCTTTCTCCTCACTCCATTTGGACTCTGGCTTTTGGGGACACTCTGCCCTATTCATGGATAGCCTGCTCTGGGCCACCTCAGCTTTCCCACCCACTCCAGTGCCCATGTTTACCTAGCTTGGCTCCGCCTGATGGCTTGAGAATGGAATTGTTCAGGAAGGGAGGGGGAAGCAGAAGGGGAGAGAAGTGATCATTTATTATTGATTGGGCACTTTTCAAATGTGTTTTACCTTTTATTAATGAAAATATTTACTGTTTGCTTTGAAGTAGGAAGATGGCATTGGAAATAAGTTTTTTTCATTGTTACTTATAGGTATAAAAGATAGGAAAAGTTGCCATGTAAAAACTCTGGATAATCAGTCAGTAAGAGATTTTATAGAGAAATAGTGCATAGAGCTGTTGCTTTTTTTCTTTTCCCCACTCTCAAATCTATAAATAACAAATATAAAAAGCCTTGATTTTTGAGGGCTCATTGACAGTTCTCTTAAACTTAGCTTGACCAATCTCTTCCTAGAGTGCCTTCCACCAGTCTTACCTTTTGTCTTGTGATGTGATTTTTGTACATATTTCATTTCAATACTATACCAGATAGTTTGTGTTATGCCTTATGTCTGTGAAGGACTTCTGGTACTGTCCTAGACTGTACCTGATTTTTTTTTTGAGAAGTTAGAAAATTAAAAATACTAGGGGTTGGGCTGGGCACGGTGGTTCATGGCTGGAATCCCAGCTCTTTGGGAGGCTGAGGCTGGAGGATTATGTGAGCCCAGGAGTTTGAGACCGTCTGGGCAATGGTAGTAAGAACCCATCTCCACAAAAAAATAAAAATCTTAGCCAGGGCCAGGTGCAGTGACTCACACCGCTAATTGTAGCACTTTGGGAGGCTAAGGCAGGAGGATCACTTGAAGTCAGGAGTTCAAGACCAGCCTGAGCAACATAGCAAGACCCCATCTCTACAAAAAGTGAAAAAATTGGCTGGGTGTGGTGGCACATGCCTGTAGTCTCTGCTATTCGGTAGGCTGAGGCAGAAGGATCACTTGAACCCAGGAGTTCAAGGCTGTGAGCTGTGATCATACCACTGTACTTCAGCCTGGGCGACAGAGCAAGACCCTTCTCAAAAAGACAAATACCATGTGTGGTGGCACGTGCCAATAGTCCTAGCTACTCGGGAGGCTGAGGCAAGAGAATCACTTGAGCCTAGGAGTTTGAGGCTGCAGTGAGCTATGATTGTGCCACTGCACTCCGACCTAAACAACAGAGACTCTGTTTCTAAATAAAAGACGGAAAAAAATACTAGGGGTTTTACTCCTAACTCCATCTTCTTTTCATGTAGATTTCTCGTACTTTTACCTTTAGAGAATAGGAGGCAGGATTGTGATTAAGTGGAAGTGGGTATTAGTATTTTCTAGATGGTAAGTATTTTTCTAGGATACATTCTCCACCAAGTGGAAAGAAGGCATCAGCCCTTCGTTCATATCATTCAGATCTTTCTATTATAGCATTTAATAGAAATACAGTAAGTCCTCGTTAATGTCCTCTATAGGTTCTTGGAAATTGTGACTTTATGCAAAATGATGTGCAGGTCCTTGAATAACGTTTCCTAATAACATTGATTAGGAAAAAAATTGGTTTTGTTATACATTTTTTCACTTAAAGTCACAGTTTTCAAGACCTGTGGAGGACATTAAGTGAGGACTTCTGTTAGGCTCCATCTTGGTAGATTATAAGCTGTTTGAGAGGTGTGAGAAAGAAGAGTTTCTCATTCTTTGACTCCTGTACCTGGCACCTTAATAGGGGTTAGCTCAATACTCAGTAAGTGTTTAATCGATATGTTATTTGGAAAATTAGGCCATATATGAAGTCTGATATTTTGACTTTTGACATTTGCATCTTCAAAGTCATTTTTTGTTACGTTTCCTATTGTTGATAATATGTAGAACAAGTAGGTTAAAAAAAAACTGTTGAACTTGTTTCCGACCTAAAATATTCTGATTTGGTTACTGGTTTTCTCCATTTTGACAGGCAGTTTTTCACAGTTTATTGGTTATCCCTGCTCGAAATCAGAGTTTTGACATCCTGCAAAGTGCCATCAGTAAGCATTTGGTAAATATCTGCAATGTTTTTTTGCTCTTAAAAAAGAACACGAAGATTCATTGGTTAATATTGAATTTGCCATAGCCACAGAGAGAGCGCGAGCATGTCTGGAATGCCAAGCTTAATGATACCATGGCCTCTCACAGGATGATGTAAGGCAAGGACTGAGAAATCCTGGTGTTTTTCCTGGCTGTTACTAATTAATTCTGTGACCTTGGGAAAACCCCTTCTTTTCCCAAGACCTTGATTTCTACATCTGTAAAATAAGGGACATTAAAATTATACCTTAGGTGCCTTCTGACTTGTAATGCTCTTTATAATTCACATGTGCCTCACATCAGTGTATCAGGAATCTAGCATCCAGACTGGAGTCTAGGTTCCACCTAGAAGGTTTGGGATCCAAACTAGGGATATCCCCTAACAGGCATAAGGCATGGTCACTGGAAGTAGTGGGCTCAACTCTGAGACAGACTTGTCATCTGATATTGAGTGCCTCTTGTTCCCATTGGTTTTAAATTCACATTAGGTATGCCTCCATAGTTGCTTTTAACTTCCTCCAATATTTTTATCTTTGGCTTTTTATTACAATGTATTATAGTACAAGGGAGGGCTCCCAGATTATAGCTTCCAGATACTCACTTGTTTGGATAATTTTATAGGCACATTGACACCCCCTTTTCTCTTTTAAAGTGTTACTTCTCTTAAGTTGGAAGAGAGTACTGTTTTGAATTCCTAATACTCTTTTCTCCCTGCTGTCAAACTTCCAGTCCTTATCCCTGTGTCATCAAAGATGCCCACTTTTTTTCCACCTGCACTCCAGAGATTTAGGCTTTCCTTTGACTACATTCATTATTCTTGGAAAAGGTGTACTTGCAAGCAAGTCAGTCTTGGCCAGTATTTTCAGACAGCCTGATGGAGGAGCTTAAGGCCTTGGAGTCTGCAGATATTTATTATTTCTCAAAAAATAGTTTCCAAGAGATTGAAACCCTGTATATATATAGTTACAAGTTAGACTCAACCTTAACGATATGTGCATACAGTATAGCCTACGTGAATTAGCATATCATAATAACCATTGTCTGGCCTGCCGGGGTTTCTTGGCAGTGAAACTGTAAAATGTTAAATATAG
Organism: Indri indri; assembly: GCA_004363605.1. NCBI lineage: Eukaryota > Metazoa > Chordata > Mammalia > Primates > Indriidae > Indri > Indri indri. The sequence continues at coordinate 63,417 of RJWJ010001187.1, forward strand.
TAATATCTCTTAGTGACTCCAGTAGTTACAGTTTCCTTATTCACATCTGAATGACTGGCTTAATCAAAGGGCAGGGGAATGCTAATTGTAAAGTGAACTCTCTACATTTAATTACCTGGGATGGAGGGTGGTGCCAGATAGCAGAGTTTTCAACTTTGAATAATATAAAAATTTTTTAAGTGGCATTGTTGGTATCAAGATTTTCTTTGGTTGCATGAAACAATCTCTTTAAATAGTTATTTCTGACCACTAGTAAAAATTGTATGTAATGTCCAGAAAATTTTAGAAGATCGTGTCATGAAGGAGAGTCAGTGGATTGCGTTAGTAGTATTTCTTGAGTTTGCAATGTTTTCAGAGTCATTTAACTTGGGGATTAAATTCTCAAGGGAAAATAGGACCTTAAGGTGTAGCAGGTGGCATATGTTATATATATATACTAGTTATAAGCAGAAGTGATGTAAGGTTAACTCTCTGGTTAAGGGTTTTGGTTTTAATTGGTAGAAAGAGGGGCTGTTGTGAAGAGGTAATTAATCTCATTTTTTTTTCCTGCTTAGGTTGACTGTTGTGAAGAGGTAATTAATCTTGTTTTTCCTACTTAGGTTGGGTTGACTGTAGTTCCTGACAGCACGGCCGGCTGTGTTTTTGGTGTTATCTGTAAGCTCCTGGATCATACTTGCATAGTTAGTGAGACTCTGCTGCCATTTCTGGCTTCTTGTTGCTACACTCTTCTTTATTTTCTGCTCACTCTAGAGAAGGGGGAAGCAGAACATCTAAGAAAGAGGTAATGGTTTTTATTCTTTAACCTTAATTTTTTTCCCCTCATTAAATTAATAAATAAGAAAGAATTAAAGAATTAGGTTATGGAAATATCTTAAATTCTCTTTCAGAGAGTTTGTATAAACTTAGCTAGCTTTTTCTTTGTTGCTTCATGAATCCCCTTTGTGTTGCAGTGAGAATTTTCAGTTTTTGGGGTTTTTTTCCTTGAAGCTATAAATTTGAACAGTTGGATGGCATTATAAAGTTTCTTGAGAGCTTTCTCTTGCTAACAGTGCTGTGTATCTGGCAAGAAAAGTAATTCTACTCTCAAGAGGAGGGGCTATTAGTACAAACCTTCATTTTTTTTTTTTTTTTTTTTTTTTTTGAGACAGAGTCTCACTCTCTTGCCTGGGGCGAGTGCCGTGGCGTCAGCCTAGCTCACAGCAACCTCAAACTCCTGGGCTCAAGCGATCCTACTGCCTCAGCCTCCCGAGTAGCTGGGACTACAGGCATGCGCTACCATGCCCGGCTAATTTTTTCTATATATATTTTCAGCTGTCCAATTAATTTCTTTCTATTTTTGGTAGAGACGGGGTCTCGTTCTTGCTCAGGCTGGTCTCGAACTCCTGAGCTCAGAACGATCCACCCGCCTCAGCCTCCCAGAGTGCTAGGATTACAGGCGTGAGCCACCGCGCCCGGCCTCAAACCTTCGTATTTTGTTTTTAGCTTATTAGAGCTAGCCAGCGTAGAACTTTAAATTCCTGGATTTAAGGAAATTCTTCTGAGATGGTAGTGTTTTTAATTAATACTTTCTGCTCTTATATAATATTCAGGCTAGAGGTTTGAGGATAGTTTGAAGGATTCAACTTTAATTTTTTAAAAGTATTCTTGTTTATATTTGTATTGGTATGCCTATTACACTTTCTACAATGAAATTTTAAAAACCTAATAGGTGAGCAAATATGCAAAAATAAATCACTGTATCACCTGTCGTTAACATTTTGATGTGTGCCTTTCTGGTCATTTTTGAACTTTTCAATGACATGAAAATATACATGCTGAATCTATAAAACATTCGTGTAGTTTAAAGGGTAATTATAAACTGAACATCCATTTAACTAATCCCAGGCTCACAAATAGAATATCATCAGCACATCTACTCTTCGTGTACCCTCCACAGTTACATTTCTCTCGTATACTTCCCGCCCCAGATCACTTTTGTGTTTAACTTCATTGCCTTTTAAAAAAAATGGTTTTATGTGCATTTGTGAACAATCTCATTTTTGTTTTACATACTTGGGAATTTTATGTATTAAATAGGAATCATACTGCACATGTATTTTGTGATTTGATTCTCTCAACATGTTGAGATTCATTCAAGTTGATTCATTTAGCTGTGTTTCATTCATTGTTATTTCTCTATACTGGTATCAATAAATTTTTCGGTAAAGGGTCAGATAGTAAATATTTTAAGTTTTGTAGGCCATTATAAGTCTCTGTCACACAACAACAGTGCCATGGTAGTGTGAAAGCAGCAATAGATAATATGTAAATAAATGGGTGTGGCTGTTCTAATAAAGCTTTATTTATAAATACAGGGTGTGGCTGGACTTGGCCTGTGGCCATAGTTTGCTGACCAGTGCTCTATAGTATTCTGTTATATGCACATACCGTAACTTACATCTTACTGTGAGCAGACATGTGAATTTTTCCCAGTAAGAGAGTGTGTGTCTGTATAGAATTTTTCCCAGTAAGAGAGGGTGTGTCTGTATAGAAAAAACTTTGTGCATGTACTTTAAATATACTATACAATTTACACATAAACATAGATTTGGTTATTTTTCTTATGCATTATCAAACTTTAGGTCTGATAGGTCAAGAAAAGGCTTTATAAATAGCAAGGAACGTCGCAGGGTTCTAAAGATTTTATAATAAGAGCTCCACTTATGAAATGTATATATTGCTATTTGTCATTTCCTGTCACTTGAAATATAGCCCCTTTATTAAATACTTTTCATGCCAAGTTTCAAAGATCTTTTTTAGTTTCTTGTGGAGGAACATCCTGCTTTTGACTTTGTGGCTGGACTGAAAAAAAATTCAGTGTGTATGATACTTGTTTGCCTGTTTAAAATGCACAGTTTTAGGCTGAGTGCTGTGGTTTACACCTGTAATCGCAGTACTTTGGGAAGCCAAGGCAGGAGGATGGCTTGAGGCCAGGAGTTTGAGATCGGCCGGGGCAACATAGTGAGACCCTGTCTCTACAAAAAATAAAAAAATTACCTGGGAGACTGAGGCAGGAGGATCCCTTGAGCCCAGGAATTTGAAGCTGTGGTGAGTTATGATCACGCCACCACGTGTACTGGCACACAGCATGCCCCAGTCTCTAAAAAGAAAAATCATAATTTTAGTGGTGTTTTATACTGGATATTGGAATCGCTCGTATTACCAGGTCTTTGTACATCTCTTTGGATGACATTATTCAAAATTGACAGCCAGAGTCTTAGGTACTTAAAACTCCCTTTTGGGCAGCTTCTTCCTTACTGGAGGTGTTTGTAGGATTGCAAAATGATGAGAGTGCCAGTCAAATTACTGTTGAGCCTTTGATTTCACAAATGCTGGCCAGATAGTTGGGCTTAACCAATTTGGGTTCATTTGAAATTTCCTGGCTTCCCATTCTATGCAAGGTGCCCAGTTCCTTCCCCCCAATACCTGGAGCCTGAAGCCTCAGCTTTCAACACTTGACTGTTGAAAACCTCAAAATTCCACATTGATTCCATGCCCCTGTTGGTTATCTTTAAATGAATTTTTTCATTGTTTCTGGCGCCTAGAAGTTTCACCCTTCTGGCTTTTGAGACTGGCTGTGTAGTTTTTAAAAGAGTCTCTGATTATTTGAATTCCCCTCAAATTAACAAAGGTAGAAAATGAAAATACTGGACTATCACACAGGAATAACTTGTAAAACCCAAAGGGCAAGGAATAGAAATCCAGCAGGAACCAAAGCAGCTTTCTCTATTCTTTTCTTTTTCTACTACATTGTGCAGGGTTTATCTCTGTGGCATTGCCTTATTATTGGCTGTGTCTGCATTTTTGCTTTCTGTCTTCTCCTTACACAAGGCTATCCTAGCCTGGTCTGCATCAGTCCATAGACTGAATAAAGCCTCTTTAAGTAAGAGGATCTGGCTGGCCTAGAATGGATTCATTATTCACCTTAGATGCAGTTACTATATGTGGCCTCATGGAGGTTGGTCATATGGTAAAAGGGCTGCTCCCTCAGGACCTGGTAGTAGTTAAGTTCTCTTAGAAAGATTTGGGTACTGGAAGTTCTCTTAGAAAGATTATGTGTTGCTGTTACATAAACTGCAACAGACTGGTGAGAGTTTTTAGCAGTTAGTAGACTCTCCCTCCAAATGAATACTTCTAGAATGTGGGTAGGCTAGCTCTGAAGTTTACCCGTCCCTACTATAAAAATTTTTGTTCCTGCTCTATAAAGATCCTGAGAGAATGGTGTTAATTGAAATTTGGACTTACCGTCTCTGTTCTTCCATGACCCTAGTAATGGAGCAGTAATAGTTCCCTTATTGGCTACTTTCTGAAATCCATTCTGGCCCCTGGTGAGGACATCTTTCTCTTTGCAAGTAATGTCCAGTGATGATGAATAACGGGTATGCATGTGTAGATCATTGTGTTCTCTGGCTACTTCTGTGTTGTATGTGATCACCAGAGCTTCAAGAATGTCTTATTAAGCCTGGGGGAATGTGCTGATTGCTAGGCTTCCTAAACCCATAAATAGGGTAGAGCAGCCAATTCTTCATTGGATTTGCTTAGTTAGTTTTGATAAACCCAGTTCTTATTAGTTATACGTTTGTGGTGTTTTGTCAAAAAACACATTTTTTAAAAGGACATTTCAGTTTGGGGGAATGTGGAAAGGTGGATTTTTCCTGTGTGTGTTGGCTCACTGACTAATTTCTGTCTCCCTTATTACAGGGATAAGCTCTGGGGGGTCTGTGTCTCCATCCTGACCCTGCTGCCTCGAGTCCTCAGGTTGATGCTGCAGAGCCTGCGGGTGAACAGAGTTGGGCCTGAGGAGCTGCCTGTGGTGGGCCAGCTGCTCCGCCTGCTGCTCCAGCACGCACCCCTCAGGACTCACATGCTGACCAATGCGATCTTGGTGCAGCAGATCATTAAGAATATCACGGTAAGAAGCATGGCAGTGTAGGGGGTTTGTACTATTAGTGTAAGAATGGATTCATGAGAGGGGAGTGAGGGTGGTGCTTTTGGGAGGGTAGGGTTCCTGAGCATTACTGACTCCTGGAATTAAGCCCAGTGTGGTGATTGCTTGTGGCTTCTGTCTGGGACCTGACTGTGACTTAACAAGGCGGATGTCTCTGATTTCAGAATCAATAATAAAAGCCTTAAAATACTCAAACTGAATGAAGGGGGCACCAGGCAGCTTAGTTTGAAAAGGTGTAGGCATCAGAGTCTTTCCTACCTAGACTGTGATACAGGCTCTATTGATTAACTGTGATAGCTTGGTGAGGTGTTTTTTTTTTTTTTTTTTCTTTCTTTCTTTCTTTCTTTCTTACCTATCCAAGCTTGTTTTCCTATTTGTAAAAATGGGAATAATGCTAATTTTATTGAGTTTTGGTGACCATTAAATGAGATTGTCCAAGCGAAGATTTTAGTGTACCTGACATTTGTTAAATGCTCAATAATTGTTAGCTATCATTAAGGAAATTATTTAGCAGGAATAAACTTCAGGCCAATTTCTAGTCATTTAGTTCACTGGAAAGTAAGAGAAAGGAGGAGGAAGTTGCAGACTGCAGCTTTGTCTGATGGTTGGCTTTCTGCCTTTGGCTGTGTCTGTTTTGAGGGCAGCTCTGATGTCTAGGATTCCTTTGGTGTTTTTGGTTTGGGAGGGTTAAAGAGGTATTTTGTATAGGTGTTTGATTTTAGGGGTTATTCATTGAGGTATCTAGTAATTGTTTGGAGTAACAGAGCTTTTACATGCATATTACAGAAGTGCTCATTCTGAATATTATTAGCAGCTTTCGTAGAAGTCATGGAAGTGGCAGTGGAATAATTCAGAATTAAAAGGGAAGAAAAATCAAGAACTTGGATTATTCCCAGTTTGGAGAATAAGCCCACCTCTATAAAGACTAGATTGACAGAAATTGTCAGTCGCCCAGTAGAACCCTTCTCAGTTGATGTTAGTGTAAAGATCATGAGATACTAGAATGCCAAGGGGAGGGGATCAAGGGTGTGTAGGGATGGTCGATGGTGACATTTCATTACTCGTCTCATGCGCAGAGGAGAATAGACTCAAGAATCCAGTAGCACTTGAGGATATAGCTAGGAATTTTCACCACCTGTGGGAATGCCCAGTTAATAGTTCCCCCTTTCCAAGCAGACTTCCTATGGTGATTTACAGATGTGGATAGTGTTGCCAATGCTCTGAGAAATGTTTGGGTGAGAAAAATACTGTCAGGTAGCATAGCGATTTTGGTACAGTTGTCAAGTTACTCTTGTTTTCCTTTCCAGACGTTGAAGAGTGGAGGTGTTCAGGAGCAGTGGCTCACAGACTTACATTACTGCTTCAACGTGCACATCACTGGGCATCCCCAGGGGCCCAGTGCACTGAGCACAGTGTATTGAAGAGGCCATGGTACCTCCTGTTTGAAATTGTTTATTCACTTCTATCTTATTTTGAAGAAAGATTGATGTAATAAATGTTTGTCATTAAAGCTGAACTTTTAAAGAAGTTTGTGAATTTTCCTTTGAACTGAAGTAGGAAAATAACGCCTGGGCGTTTCCACTCAGGCACAGCCTGGCTTCCTGGCCTCACAACACATGGTATGTGTGATGGGTGGTACAGCATTTGCGTTTCATAGGCGCTAGGTATTAGAAAATACAGAATGATACTGTGGTACCTTCCGTTAGTTACCGAGAAATCAGCCGAGTCTTTGTAATCTCGTCTAGACAAACCTCATTCTTTGTGTTTTAATAATGATGAAAATAATATTAAAATTTAATTAGCAAACTAAAAATCAAGGAACCTTACTTAAGTGTACACTTCACTGCCTCCCGTCTCTTACTGTCAGCACAGAAGTGGCACTGGTCTTGAGAAAATGGAAGCAACCCTGAAAATGTTTGTGAGCCGCATCACTGTGCCTCCTGTTTATACTCCCACAGCAGCCTTTTCCTTACTAATGTGAAAGAGCCCAGGATCACTGGATTTTATTTAAACTAGGTGTTCTTAGAGAATTAGAATGTGTGCACAATCTTCCCTGCCAATAGGAACAGCATTTTTTGAAGATTGCTCACTTGTACAAGTTGGTCAGAAAATGTAAGTGGAACACTGAGTCCTGAGCTGGCACATAGCCACGTGAACACTACCTGACTGATTCCTTGATACCGTGACACTGCTGTCAGTGCTCAGCAGTGAGAAAGCCATTCAGAAAGCAAGAACATGGCAGCAACCTGTGGCCTTTAGAGGCTACTATGGGAATGATAACATGTAAAGAACCAAAAGAATACACCCATGGTCTTACGGACAATTTCTAAGTACAAACACTGGGTCACAGTGCTGATCTAAAATTTAATACTGATAATGTTGAAGGCACAGTGAGGATGTGTCTGATGAAGTTTGTCCAGGAAAGTAGTGAGATGAAGGCTGCTGTGGGACACGCTCCCCAGCTCATTTAGGTTCATCACTTGAGAAAAGAAACCAGGCCTGCAACAGCTAGCTGGCAGAAATCCCAACCCAGAAGCCCCTTTAGTGCTTATGTTCTGGTGGTTTCCAAAACAGTACTATGTAAAAGCAGAAAGAAAATATTCTAACATTTTGAGTTACCACATTTTTAGGCTAGTAAGGCTTCAGGCATAGATATTAAAGTTTTCCCAAGATGTAAAAGATAATCAGCAGAGAATTAGAACTCTGCACTATCTATTCCAGCTCCCTCGAACACGGTCTTCCTCCACAGGCAGTCGGAGTCTTGTTTTGTTTTTTGATTGAGTAGCTGATTGCAGGTTGTAAGAAAAGTTCTTTGATCTTCCACTGTTTTCAAGGAGATGTATACACTGCAAGTTGCTCACTGTTAAAAACAAATACCAGATATTCAGGTTGTTAATTTTAATGCTGAAGGGAAGAGTTCATTGGTGGTGAGGACAAAGGATTTAGGTTTGAGCTACCCCTGGAGTGATGGGCTAGTTTACTGTAGAAGCAGGATGACTTATTAATCTTGCATTTTCTATAACCTCAAAGATATGGGAAATCTTTTGAAGGCACAAATTTGGGAGAGGGCAGGGGTTTGAGCTGGGACTGGAACCCAGGTCTTCAGTCTGCCTGGAATAACTAATATATCTTTCTGTGTTCTCTCTCACATAACAACATATAACATAAACATATAACACATCTTTTAACTCTCTTGTTCCACATCTGCAGTAGTCCATTCCAGAAAATAAGTTTGTTTGAAAACTATTCAGATCCTCAAGGATGATAGACTGATAGAATATCAAACTTAAAATGGATTTTTGAGGTCTTTTTATGACCTGAATTAACAAATTTATAGGCTGCCATAGTCAGAAAACATTAGTGATGTACTTTTAACAAATGAGGGACACCGAGGCTCCAAACGGTTGAGAGACCTTGCTGAAGACACTGCTATAGTTTGCTTCTTTCTGTGGAGCACATAAACAAATATTAAAGGTTGTTGAGTAGTTTTAAAAAGTAACAAACATATATCTTAATTTTTCTTTCCTGGTTCAACGAAATTATTTTAAAGTGAACTGTTTTTGAAACTTGGGCATGTTTTTGGCTTCACTGTATCTTGAATTGGGTTGTGTAGCCCTCTGCAGGTGGGCAGGAATATACTGGATTCATACAGAGGATACCATTACTAATAATCACTTGAGTTGTGGTTATTCCATTCACTGAAATGGAATTTTAAAGGGAATTCTTTTATTTAAAGAGATGGGCCAGGCATGTGTGTATCAATAAAAGTCTTTGCTGATACTCTCGGTGGGTGGTTTGCAGGGCAGATGAAGACTGATGTGAGCAGGGATTGTTTCACTGTCTCCCAAATGCATGTAGAGAAACAGTGCAAGGAAGCTGTCATTTTACTAATATCCATGTCACTTTGTTTCTTCCTTTTTATTAATATTTTATTTATTTAAGACTGAGTCTTGCTTTGTTACCTGGGCTAGAGTGCAGTGTCATCATTATAGCTCACGGCAACCTCAAAACTCCTGGACTCAAGTGATCCTCCTGTCTCAGGCTCCTGACTGGGACTATACGCATGTACGTCTGGCTAATTTTTCTATTTTTTGTAGTGACAGGGTCTTTCTCTTGCTCAGGCTGGTTTCAAACTCCTGGCCTCAAGTGGTCCTCCCACTTCTGCCTCCCCAAGTGCTAGGATTACAGGCATGAGCCACTGCACCTGGCCTGTTTCTTCCTTTTTAAATAGTAAAGGTACTATTAAAGACTTGGGGAGGGGGGTCTCCCCAAGTTGGAGGGTGGGAGCAACAATAATTCATTTATCAAATATTTAAGCATCTATAACGTGTCAAGCAATTTTCTAAAACTGAATAAAACTGACCACAATCACAAAGTCCTCAACCCTTTGGAATTCACAAGGCAAAAAATGAAAAAGTTTTCCAGTCAAGCCAAAGACCAAAGTTAATGCTCTCTTGTTGGTTCAATTTGAGTCCACATCTTCTGTGTTTGTCTCAGTCGTGCCCATCTCGTAGAAATTACTAGTTACAGACAGGGCGTCCGTACCACCATGAGGCTTCCACCAAACTGTACCTAGCAGCTCTGTCTGACCAGCTTTATTAACTGGTTAATGCATAATGGGTGGGGTTGGGCCTAACAAAACCTTGTGTCCCTCTAAGTTTGGAGTTAGGAAAAGATTCTGTTTATTTTGTCCTTATCCAATTTCAAACATTTCAAACTAGTCAGAAATACGTGTAGGACAAACAAGTTGCTTGGTTCATAGGAAGTGCTAAAAAAACCATTAAGTATTTCTTTGAATTTTTTTACTCTGTCCCCAAGTCCCTAAACTAAAAACCTTTTTATGCCGCTGAACACCTTCCTTTTTAAAGATCCATGGTAGTCCTTGATTTTTCTCTTAAAGTGAAAAATGATCTGATTCTTAATTTATACTAGTACTTGATTATCAAAATGCCACTTCTTTAGTAGTTACATCTGATAGTTCTGTTTTTGAAACTTCTTCAGTTCACTCAAGTACAATGAAAGATCCCTGCCCCCCGCCCCATAGAACTGTGGGCCTTAATGCCTTTGAAAGTTTCTAACCACCCCACTCGCTACTCCCGGATCGGCCTGCCTGTATGACGTGAGTTGCCCAACTCCAGTTAAAGATTTGGCAGTAATTACTCTGTCCCCCACCTCCAGCTTTTTCTCCCCATCAAAAACTAAATGAATGTTAAAGTTCATGCTGACAGTCACTGTTCACCTTCGCAGCTGCACTCTGTTCCTGCAGGAGGGCTGTGTGGATGAGGGAGGGTGGGGGCAGCGTGTTGCCATAGCCACCCACGAGCAACACCGGACCTGGCATTAGCTGCTGACAGCACTGAACTTATCACCCATATTAAATGCTGGCGTGAATGAAGAGGCCTAAGTAAAACACTCCTGTCTCGGAAAAGAAAGTTCCCTGAGCTTCTCCTACATGAGTAAAAGTACACAAGTCGATCCTGAGCTGGAGATGGTATCAGTGTCCTGTTCATGGTGCTCTTCCCATCTCGGGGAAGGAGAGGGAGGATTTTAATGTGACACCAAAATGGACAAAGGGTTCCCAAAGAATTCCGGTGAAGAAGACGGCGTTTTCACTTTTCCTTCATGTGAACAAGTATGTAAAAGTGATAGTAACAGCTCCCATTTATAGCTTATACCAGAGGCGATGTTAATAATAATAATAGCTTTTGGTTGTGAAGATAATTTGCCTCTGATGGAGACAGCTGTTGACTGCAGTAATGATCCCATGAAAGGAGGATACGAAACACATGCAGGCCTGAAATAACATGACCACTGGAAAACCCTGGCCATTCCTGTTCTGGATGAAACAAGGAAAACACTTCCCCATGTTCTCCCACTTCTCTAGTAGTTCTATTGGACAGTTCCGTTTTTGAAACTATTCTTCAATTCACTCAAGCATAATGAAAGTTTTTTTTTTTCCCCTGCACTGCTTTGCCAGTGCAGTGGTTGCCTTACCTGAATTGAGACGCAGCACAGAGGGGGCTTTTGCAGATCTTGGGGGATGATGTACTTTCCCTTCTTGAGAACAACCTGAAATTAACCAACCGTCATTTATCTTTGACCAGTGACAGCTGTGGCCTGACCAAGTTTTAAATTCCTTATTAAGGTAAAGGCTTGAGCGTGCAGGTGTCTGCCAGGATAAATTAGGTATGGTGTGGAACCATGCAGGCCCAGAGCAGAGTCCTGTGATTTTGCTGCCTGGACAGCTCAGCTTTTTTCTGCTGGGGAACTAGCCAGGCTTGTTCTCTATTTTATTTGGATGGGCTCTTTCCAGAGATAAAAATGTTTCAATTCACACCAGTTAATCTGCTGAACAAGTATTTACTGTAGTGCTTGGGTCTGGGGCATTCCCACAGAAGGGCAACCCTGTACTCTGTTAGCACAGGAAGGGTCAAAGTGAGGCAGGCAGAGTCTAGCCAAGTCTAGACTCCCCAGTGGGCGAAGCAGAGGTGTGGTGAGGCTTTCAGTCATGAAGCCCAGTGGAGAATCTCTTGGCTGGAATGCTCTCGGGGCTGAGATGCCAGAATGCCTCACAAAACCAGGATTCTGACCCAGGACTGGTGGAAGGCAGGCACTAAATGGTACTAGAGAATTCTCTTGATGCTTGAAAGCAGAATAAGAAAGTATGTATCTTAATAGAGGTTTGTGCAGTATAATCAAGCCCCATCTCAAACTCTGCTTTGGCACTCTCTGGGGTGCCTGTTACAAACTACAAAGTACCCAGAGGATAATTACCATAGATTTGCTTGAGCACCGAGTGCTTGGTGGACTTTGTGCCTGAGGTGCCCTTGGATGGACTCTTGGGGGCCCGGCTTACTGCGATGGTCTTTGGGAGCTTCAGTTCCAGTTCCTTCCTCCAAACCTGGAGGAGCAACACTGTACATTCTTGGTTCCATCTGTCTACGTTGCCAGCCCCAAGCCGCTTCATATGCAGGAGGTAGGACAGGTGCTTCCTGAGCCGGTAGCTGGTGGGGTCAGAGGAGAGCAAAGGCTTTAAGATCATAATACTGAGAAAACTAAATCTCCTTAAGGTTCCTAGAAGCTATGGGAATAGAATTTGCTGAACTGGGAGGTTATTAAAGTTCCCATTCCTAATATCAGTGGCAGCATGTTGAATGTTGAATTCTGTCTTTTTCCATCATCAAATACTTCCTGAACTAGGGCTCAGATGAGTCTTTGCCCTCACGGAGCTCACAGAGTAGTGGGACAGGTGGATGTGTAACAAGTGCAGTATGAGAAGTACTGTCCAAGGGCAAGGACCTCTAGCAGGTATGGGGACAGATGCAGGACTGACAGTTTGTGGTGGTTCGGTAAGGCTTTCCAGGCTAGTTTCTGTGCTCGATTTGAAAGGATGCATAGGCGCTCACCAGGCAGAGAAGTGCATTCTGTACAGCAGAATTGGCACGAACAGAGACGTGGGCATTTGTGCAACAAAGTCAGTAATGCAGTGTGGCGGAAGCATTGTGTATTTGGCGAGGGAAGGAGGCTACACTGTGGAAGGAGCCCACGTTTGTTGAGGGCCTGCTATATACCAGGTACTTGCCCTGTGAAGCAGACATTATGAGGCGCATGAAGCCTGAGTAACTTGCGGAAGGTCACACAGCTTGAGCCAGGAGAAACCAGCATTCAAATCCAGTGCTGTCTGGCCCAACAGCCAAACACTGCTGAGGACTTTGGTCTGCATTCTGCACGTGATGGGACCCACCGAGTATTTTAAGAAGACGGGCAAAGAAAGGTAAGAAAGGTCTTTCCTAAGACCATTCTGCTAGAGGGTGGGGCTTGGAGTGGGAGAGGGACAGGGGGACGATGGCTGTGTTTACATCTAGGACTTACGTGGTGCTTACTATTGAACACAACTGTTTTGAAGCCTCCAAAGGAAAGCCGCATCAGTGTTTAGTGTCTGTAGCTGTATTTATTCCTGGTGAGCCTATAGATAGCTGTAGAGAGCAACCAGCCCCATGCCTGATTTTACAGTACACTAAATGGGAATTGTTGTCCTGAGTCTGCCAAAAGCTCCTTGCAGTGCATGGTGTGGCCTCTCCCCAAAGGCTGGTTCCAGTCAGCCTGTATGTGCCTTCTGTTTCCTGGAGAGTGACACACCACGGCATCCCTCTACTACATGTACCGCATTTCTGAAAAGCGAGGGTGATGAGGCACTGCTGTTCCATAATTCAGTTTCTCCTGTTTGAGAGGCCGACTGTCTTCCCTCTGCTCTTATGGGCAGAGAGTTCATGAGGAAGCCCAGGTACTGGCCAAAGCTGTTAGCAGTTTCAGCTGTCAGTGGGCACAGCTTCCACCGAATCAACTCTGGTACTGAGACTGTGAGTCTGCTTCCGGGGGACACAGTGGTCCTCGTGGTGACAGTAACAGCCATTCTCCTGTTCCCAAGGAGAACACACACTCCCTGGCTTGCTGAGAATCTTCACTTGTCCACTAGGTCCTTTCCGCCAGGGCTCTCCCATGGCCCAGCCTACCCTTGCTTACCCCCAGGACACGCTGGAGAAGTGCTGCCCAGTAAGGCAGCTTTCGCTTGTTCAGGTCAAGTTGAAGTGCTTTGCACAGCAGCTGCCTTAACCATGGCGACCTTCCAGCCCAGCTTGTCCAGCATCTGGTTTCACTCTCCACAACAGTCAAGTTCTTAACTGGTAATAAGACTCACACTTAACGTTAAGACCAGGTTTCATTTTCTCAGTGCCCAAGGCTCAGTCTGACCATCCCTCCCTGCTTACTTTCTAGCTCCCTTTCTCCACCCACAGCACGCCCCTGGAAGGACAGCCTGCATTTACCGACCGCTTAGGTGTCAAGCCCTGTCCGCGACCCCTCCCCCTCCTGCTCCTTAGGTTTGGTGTCAGGCACACTGCTCCAGGACAACACTTTAGACTCCTGTAGTTAAACTGGAAAATGTAGTTAAAATATAACAGAATCAGTGAAAGTATTTTTACTGTCACCAAACGTGGCTTTCCACAATGTGTAGCATCCCACAAGCTGTCTGGGAGTCGACGTCCCCAGGCCTCAGAATTGCACAGTGGCACAGCCAGAGGGGCCTGTAGTGCTGCCTTCCCAGGTGGGTAGGTTAGACCATGAGCCCACTGTTCTTGAGGGGGATGACTGAAGGCTCATTGGCTCCTCTGGACACTCACTGACAGCACCTGTCAGCTTCCGACTCTTCAAAGGAGTCGAAGAACAGACAGGCAGAAGGAGACATTGCAGCTAGGCAGCAGCTGTGGGGCCCAACGTGATCAGCATTGCTGGCGCGCTCAGATCCCAGGTTTCAGCCAAAAGACTTAACAAAAGTTCCTCTGGACGGCAGCCAGCGCGTGTCCTGGCATAACTCCCTAAGGAAGGGGAGCAATGGCCACTTCCATCTGTGGCTTCAGAGGCATGTCTCGGCTCACAGCCAGCGTGGCGCTTACTAGCTCTGTAACATAGGGAAGTTGGTTAACTTCTCTGTGCCCCAGTGTCCTCATCTGTGGAATGGGGGAAACAGCAATACCTACCTCTCAGGGTTACTGTGGCAATTAAATGACTTAATAACGTATGTAAAACTACTTTGAACAGTTTCTGGCACAAGCGCCCAATAAATGCTAACTACCCGTATTAACAATGGTAGTAACAACATCGCCCTGCTCCCGGTGGCTGCCTTGGTGTGTGTGAGCACCATCCGGCCTGCTCTCAGGCCCGCCTCCACCTGTGTCATCTTGACCACGGCAAAGACTAACTTCACTAATGTAAGGGGAGGCCCTTGGATTCGACTCAGAGGTTCAAGTGCTGGATCTGCACCACAAGGACAAGTCATTTTTCCTGTCTTGTCTGAAAAATGGGGGTAGTGATCGCTGTCATGCTGGATTCCTGATGGGGCTGGGAGATCCAATGGGATCAGGCATGAGAGAGGACTTTGTCAGTGGCTGAGAGCTTGAACAGACACAAGGACACAGGGGTTGGGGATCGCAGCTTTACAGCAAAGGCTGGGCAATTACAAACCAGATCACATGGCTCTGGGTTAGGCAGTCTTTGGCATGATATTCCCTGAGGCCTCTCCCTGGACCTCCAAAGGATCTACCTTGCTCTGTCTTCTCTGCCAGTGTCGGTGTTCTCTCAGCCCCTTTTTTTCTTTTTCTCCTGATGGGTCTTGATACTCAGCATGCCTAGGCTCACAGTGATTTGCTTGCCTTGTCCCCTGTCAGTCTGCCTCTCCCCAGTGATAGAGGCCTCATAACTCCTTCCTATCGGCCACGGGTTTGGCCTTTCCCTGGGTACCGTCATCAGTGTCAGCCCTAATCTAGATTTAGGCCCTAGTAAGCCTACAGCATGAAGGAGATTATGAGATATGTGAAAACTGGTAGCAAAGGACTCCTCTCATCCTCCCTTAATTACTCCTAGAGGTATTTGTCTCTACCATACATGGTCAGTCTTTTAGGACAACCTCCACCCCACTCCCAGCACCTGTTCCATGTTTTGAGCTCAGACAGGCTTATGTAATAAATTTTGGTCAACTCAATCCATTATATCCAGGTCTTGGTTTAGGTTTTTTTTTTTTTTTTTTTTTTTAATTTTTATTTTAAAGATGGGGGGTCTCGCTCTCGCTCAGGCTGGTCTCAAACTCCTGAGCTCAAAGGATCCGCCCGCCTCGGCCTCTCACAGTGCTAGGATTACAGGCATGAGCCACCGCGCCCGGCCTGGTTTAGGTATTTGGAATATGACTAATTCCTGGGTACTAAAGACATAAAAAGAAGAAAAATAAAATATCTTCTGCCGTGTGTAGTACTTTACAAATTATGAAGCATGCACTGTTATCTCATTTCAACAACCTGTCATATAAACAGAACAGGTGCAACAAGTGTTAAATATGTTTTACAGATGAGGAAACTGAGGGTGAGAGAGGCCAAGTGATTTGCCCAAAGTCACATAACCTGATAGAGCTTCACCTGAACCTCAGGCTTCATGGTTACAAACCCAGGGCTTTTTCCTTTACACCAGCGGTCCCCAACCTTTTTGGCACCAGGGACCAGTTTCATGGAAGAAAATTTTTCCACAGGCTGCAGGGGGTGGTTTCAGGATGATTCAAGCAGATTCCATTTATTGGGCAGTAAAACCTCTTTGCTAATGATAATCTTTATATGCAGCCATTCCCAAGCACTAGCATCACCACCTCAGCTCCACCTCAGATCATCAGGCATTAGATTCTCATAAGGAGCACAACCTAGATCCCTCACATGTGCAGTTTACAGTAGGGTTTGTGCTCCTATGAGAATCTAATGCCACTGCTGATCTGACAAGAGGCAGAGGTCAGATGGTGATGCCAGCGATGGGGACTGATGGTAAATACAGGTGAAGCTTCTTCCCTCACTTGCCCGCTGCTCACCTCCAGCTGTGAGGCCCAGTTCCTACCAGGCCACAGACCGGTACTGGTCCACGGCCCACGGGTTGGGGATCACAGCTTTACACCATGCTATCCTGGATACTTTCCCATCTTTCTGGGCAAAAGCATCTTCCAAATAGCTCGTACAATGTAAATTACTAATATTAAGATCTATACATGGGCGAATTTCATGAGCAGGCTCCACGAAATTGGTCTTGTCATGCCACCACATAGAATTCACTGGGAAAACATCAAAGAGCACAGGCGTCATGCCAGGGGTATGAGGAACAACCAAAGAACCAAAGATGATACAGCACCTCATTTTCCTACCTTCGCCAGGCACGCTGGATGACTGCTGCTGCCTTGTTCTTTCTGCGAAACAGCTCTTTCCTACTTCTTTCTCTCTGGATTATCTGCAGTCGGAGCTCTATGGGGAGAAGGTCAATATTCACATTCTGCCCAGAGAGGGGACCAGGTGCTGGATCAGTCTCCTGAGATACCTGAACGTCCTCATACAGGATAGACGTCCCCATCGTCCTGGCTCCTGACCTCAACTCCTCTGTGCTCTGTGGCACATCTGAATAGACCCCTCCTGTGAGCTTGGCCTGTGTCACTTTGCTTCTTGGTGTGCGATGTTGGAGAGGATTCTGCCCAGCATGGACCACCTCCCCCCTGGCACTGCCAGGCCGGCTGGAACCAGCCGGGGAGCACCTTCCTCCTTTGAGCTCTTGAATGCGCCTTCTCTCGGGGGCACATTTGGCTGTGGGTGCTGTGTCATGCCACCTCCTGGGCTTCCGGTGGCTGTCCTGCTGTGGGAGGCTTGTAGCTGCCCGATGGGGGTCCTCTCCTTTCTCATCAGGCCTAGCCCCCCTAATGCAGGGGGGCTGCTTCGAGAAGCCTTTCCCCTTGTCACACCGCTGATCACCAGCTGTCTCACCTCTGGACTTCTCAACAGAGGGGACTCCTGGATGCCTGTTTCCATCACTGACTTCACTGGGTCTGAAGTGGACACAGGCAGATTGGCCTTTAGAATGTTCTCTGGGTGTTTCTTGGGGAAACAAAGAAAAAGCGGAAGAATATTTATTTTCCAAAACTTGCACAGTAGGACAATTTGTTCACATAAAATATTCAGGCTTAGCCTATGGCATCACATGATAGTGGCAATTAACCTGAAAGCCTTTCGCCATGAGTACCTAGAAATGCTGACTAAAATACAATGGTCATCCTTTTAAAAGCACCATCATGCTTTTAAGAAAATAAAGGAACTCTCTGGAGGCCAAAAACAAAGAGAAAGCTGAAAATTAATGCAATATGTATGTGAGCTAATCCAACAACTTTCTAGGCATGGAGTAGTATTTGAGTGGGCAATGGATGGTCTTATTAAATATCTGGTTGTGTTTTAACATCCAAATAAGAACAGAAAATGAGGCCTTGCAGGGAGAAAGTTAACTGGACCCAAGACTCTACACGAATCTAGGATTCTTCAAGGGATATATCTTTGGAAAATGATAATCTAGACAAAAAATCTGCTTTCCAGCACTGGGAGATGACAAGGAAGTTCATCTCAGCCTGGTTCTGGATGAGGTACAGAGTCTCTCACAGTGATCTTTCTAAAGATTATGTCTCCTTTCATCTCCCTATTGAAACAATGAGGTTAATTATAATAAAGTTCACATTTACAGAGTGCTTTAGGCACTGTCCTTAAATCTTTACATGGGCTATTTCATTGAGGTTCACGATTTTTTAAGGCAGGCATTATTATCTCTTTTTTTATAAATAAAGAAATTGAGGCCTGGACAGGTTAAGCAACTTGCTCAAGATTACACAACTAGTAAGTGGTAGAATCTAAATATGAACTTAGGCTGTGTGATTCCGAAGCTTGTGCATTTAACCAATATGCTTTGCTCACATTATAAACAACAAAAAGGAAGAATTATTATAAGGGAGAAGAAAAAAGTCACTTGACTTGCTAAGAGACCTTGGACAAGTCCCCCTTTCCGGGCCTCAGTTTCTTGACCTGTTTTGAGGAGGCTGCATTAGATGCTCTCTAAAGACCTCAAGCTCTAACATTCAGTATGAGACAGAATGAGAGAGAAAAAGAAGGGGTCAGTATTTCCTGTCTCTGGGTTTTTGCTGGGGTGTTCATCGAGTCGACACTGCCTGATCACTGATCAGTTGAAAACTCTAACCCTTCTTTATGTGGCCAAACATAAAGTGGCTTGTGGTGTCCTTTGCCCAAAGATGTTGGGGTTTCCTAAGGATACCATGCTAGTGAGGCTCTATGGTCAGTCATGATTCCTAGAAGTGCCTCCCTATTTTCCAGCTCTTGGGCAGGTGTATGAGGAAAAGGCTGCCCACGAAACTGGAGCTCCCTTTCCTTACATCTAGAGTAGTCTCATTGGCCTCCTTTCTTTCAGCTGTCCCCAAACTCTGGATGCTCAGCTTCTGTTTCCATATTAGAATCTGACTCTTCACAACGGTCCCTTATTCAGGACACCACTTCTCGCCCTCAAATGAGAAGCTCCACTGCCTCAGAGTTGTTCTAGAACAGTAACCTACAAAATTTTTGACAATGTCCTATACCAAGACATAAATCTTACATTGTGGTACAATTTACTCATATGTGTACATGGGCACACACACATATATATACGTAGAATAATTGAAACAGAGCTTACTACCCTTATGATGTACAATGTACTTTGGTATTTTCTTTTGTAGTCTATACCATAAAAAATATGCTGGTTAAAGCCACTAAATTCATTTGATGAGCCATACGTAGCTTGAAAATCATTGTAAAACCATGCACTAGGATCACCTTGAGGAGGTCTTACTATCAGAGTAATGAAAGGAAAAAAGGACTGGTTATTAGACACTGAAAGAGCATGGATTTTTTAGGATGTAAGGCTACTCCATTAGAATGTGATCATGTCCACAGTAGATCTGACTGCCTTGCAGTGTAACCTGTCTCAGGGTGTTTTATAATAAGGCTAACATGAACCACAATCGCCTCGTGTAGCTGTAAGAAGTCTGAAGTTACTATGCTCCCCTTCTCTCTGTTAGGTAGAGCACTGAATTAGGGGAATTATTAGCATTGCACATTTGAAGTTACAGTGATTATATGTAATTCTTGGGGTACAGAGTCAACTCCAAGTCAATCTAACCTTTAATGGGTGATTTCTAAGAGAATTCAGGTCAAGAATATTTACCTATATACCCAATGGGTGCTCACTGCTGTAGGAAAGAAGCTGATGGTATGGTCCTTAGCCTTAATTTTTTTTTTTTTTTTTGAGACAGAGTCTCACTCTTTTTGCCAGGGCTAGAGTGAATGCCGTGGCGTTAGCCTAGCTCACAGCAACCTCAAACTCCGGGGCTCAAGTGATCCTACTGCCTCAGCCTCCCGAGTAGCTGGGACTACAGGCATGAGCCACCATGCCCAGCTAATTTTTTTTCTATATATTTTTAGTTGGCCAATTAATTTCTTTCTAATTTTAGTAGAGGCGGGGTCTCGCTCTTGCTCAGGCTGGTCTCGAACTCCTGAGCTCAAACAATCCGCCCGCCTCGGCCTCCCAGAGTGCTAGGATTACAGGCGTCAGCCACCGCGCCCGGCCCCTTAGCCTTAATTGATAATTCAGTATAGCTGGCACATAGTGTGGGCTCAAAAATATATCTGTGGGATGACTATATACATAAATGATTTAGTGAATTGTGTAGAAGCAAATCTTTGCCATAAAATGGTATTCTGTTAAAGAAAACATGAGTATACCCAATAAATACTTTTCATCTTGTGGTTAATGAACTGTCTTTCATCTGTGAATCTCCAGCACCTAGCTAGTACCATGTAACTATAAATTCAACAAATACTTTCTTATGTGCCAGACACCTACAAGGTGCTAGAGATACAGAAGAGACGCATTACCTCTCATGATAGATTAATTGCCAAAGATTCCTCCTATCCTAATACGTACATACTTTTGTAATGTAATATTGCCACATCTTCCATCCAGAGGTGGAGTCTATTTCTCTACTTCCTTAAATCTCTGCTGCCATTGCAACTTGCTCTGATCAAAAGAATATGGTAGAAGTGATATGAAAGTTCTGGAGTCCAGGCCTCAAGATGTCTTGCAGCTTCTGCCTTTTTTCTCTTAGAGCACTGCTCTGAGAACAATATGTGAGGAAGATGGCCTACTGGAGAATGCAAGGCCACACAGAGGAGAACAGAGGCACTTCAGCCGACAGACAGCACCACTTGCCAGACATATAAAGGAGGCCATTTAGGGCTTTCCAGCCCAGTCAGCCTTCTAGTAGCCACACAAGCCCAGGTTACCCAGCAGAGGAACTGCCCAGCTAACTCATAAGAACTGTGAGAAATAAACTGTTATTGTTTTAAGCCACTTACTTTTGAGGGTAGTTTGTTATGTCACAAGACATAGCCAACACAGAAACTGATAACTAAAAAAGAGAGGTGCTGTCCTAACAAAAATCTAAAACTTGTGGCATGACTTTGGGACTAGTTGGTGAACCATGAAGAGACTGTTGGTGAAGGTGGGAAGAGCAGAGAAGAAATCGCTGTTGGAGTCTACAGAAAGGTGAGCCTTGTTATTCAGTGACAGAATAACTGGCAAAATTGTCACCTGCAGTAACATAGAATACAGAAGATACCTAATGAACATGTGTATATGGCTCAGGAGATTTCCAGGTGGAATGTTGAAGAAAACAATTGCTTTTTAAGCTGCATATGACAAGGTATGGGGAGAAAGAAAGAAAATAAAGAACTAATTTGTAAGCAGAATTTAGAGGAAGCATAAAGATCCAGGATGTGCTGGGTTAGAAAATAAAACTGTAAACATTTTTATTCTTTCTAGCCAGCAAGACACTCATTGTAAGCTATGGCCTCAAGACAAAAAAATCAAATCAACAGTATGGCTGTATGACACCCTTTATTAAGAGCTCAAAAATATTTAAAGTGGTGCATAGTGGGCCCTCTGAGCTAGACCAAAGAATTGCTAAGAATTTTGAGGACATTTTCCCACAGAAGTCTGAGTCAGTCAAATTAAAGAAAAGTTTGTTTGAAAAATAATTATGGATGTGGTTTTTGGAACATGGAATGAGCCCAATTGGATTCACAGGAAACCTGTGAGCTTTTTGAGATAATTGTATCACTGAGAGTATCTCGAGCCTGAACTGGTGAGGCTTTGAAACAAAAAGAAGCCTCTGGGTCCCCAGTGTACTACAGTCAGGAACAGATGAAGAAAACTACTTGGCTGCAAACAGGGCCCATTTCTTATGGAAAAGGAAGGACTTCTCAGAAAGCAAAGCCAAGAATCCAGGTGGCAGAACCAAGAGCCAGGGAGAACAATAGAATAGGAAGCCACACAGGAGTAAAAAGAGAGACCCTGTCAAGGAACATTCCATATCTCAGAGTAGGGGCCCTGGCAATGTGTGACCAGCTGGCTTTCAGAATTGCTATGTGCCTCCTATTACACCCCTTTTTGGAACAGGAGCGTCTACTGTGGTTATTCCGTTCCTGTCTCACACTGCTTGCTGAATGCGTGGGGGTTGATAATGTATCTTTTTGGTTGAGTGGTCTCTGAATCAGATAAAGTCTCACCTGGGGAACCTGAACCACATCTGGACCTGATACAGGTCTCAAGATCCTAGACTTCAAGCATGATGTGATAATTGTGATGAGATTTGGGGGCCCTGAGATAGGGGTAGGAATATCTTGCATGTGGGAGGAATATGAATAATCTGTGACCAAATAGGAACTATGATAGATTGTTTAACAGCCAAAAATTACTCCCATCCTAGTGTGCACAAAGGTGGAATCTATTTCTCCAAATCATTTAGTCTAGAATGGTCTTATAATTTGCTTTTGATCAATAGAACGTGCAAATTCTAGAGCCTGTTTCTCAAGAGGTCTTGTAGTTTCTGCCTCTGCTTTCTGACAGTGCTGTCCTGGGACCACTCTGAAAGGAAGCCAATCTAGTCTACTGGAGGATGAAAGGCCTTGTAAAGTAGAGTCAGGGAACCCCAGCTGACAGCCAGGATCAACTGCTAGACCTTCAAGTCAGTCTGCCTTAGACCATGCAATTCAGCTGACTTTCCACCTGAATATAGCCACATGGGTGAAACCTGCAGAGAGACAGCCCAACCAAACCATAGAATCATGAAATAATACATTGTTGTTTTAAGCCACTTGGTTTTTATGTGTTTTATTATTATATAGCAGTAGATAACTGAAACAACCCTGCTCTTTATAGATCTTGCAATCTAGCGGAAAAAATAAAGTCAACCAGTAAGAACAGTAAAAGGTTATGATCTTTATACTAGGGAAATGTAGGAGAGGTATTAGAGCATATAGCAGGAAAATGTAGCATCATTTAGTGGGGAGATATGGCTTTACAGAAGAAGTAACATTCACCCTGAGATCTGAAAAATAAAGTAGAGGAAATGTCACCTGCAAAGGCCCCCAAGCTAAGAAAGAACTCAAGGAAATTCAACATGGGTGACACATGATGGGAGACTAATTAAAGCTGGTTGAAGGAATAAATGGATGAATATGTAACACAGCATCACACTTTCCATAAGAATTACATTGCTGACACACTGTCGCTGTAAAGTAGATTATGGAATTATATTCCAAGGAATGTTTATGGTCATGCATGTATACTTTTTTGTAGTTGTTTTTGGCTAGATTAGCAGTATGGCTTAATAGTGATAGTTACTGAAGACCTACTGTGGGTCATGGGCTATAACAAGTACTCTATATTAATTATTTTATTTAAATCCATAACTGCCTTGCAGGGTAGAGAGTAGACCCCCTACTTTATAGCTAAGGAAATTAAGGTTCAGGGAGACAGACAGAATTGTCCAAACCCTGAATTAAGTGATCATGAGATCCTAGTGACTCTTTCTGGGAGTCCACAAGGTCAAAACTATTGTCATGATAATACTAAGACATTATATGCCTTTTTCACTGTGTTGGCGTCTGCACTGAGATTTTGGGAGGGGGTCCCACCATTCCCTAACTTATAAGAGTGGGCTCAATGTGTTTGAATTGCTTTGTGCAAATAATACGACTCATGCTGAACACCTGCTTTCCTTCTGGAAGTCTGGAATTTTGGCATATGCTAGGTAGAGGGTATCTATGAGATTGACTCCTGCTAAAAATCCTGGAGTCCTAAGTTCAAGTGAGCTTTCCTGGTAGACAAAAGGTTGTCTAACTGGTTGTTACAATTTATTGCTGAAAGAATTAAGTGTGTTGTGTGTGACTCCATTGGAAGAGGACTCTTGGAAGCTTGTGCCTGGTTTCCTCTGGACTTGGCTTCATGCACCTTTTCCCTTTGCTGATTTTGCTTTGTGTCCTTTTGTTATAATAAATCATAGCTGTGAGTACAACCATGTGCTCAGTCCTGTGAGTCCTCCTAGCAAATTACCAAACCTGGGAGCGGTCACTGGAACCCCTGACACACTAAGTGAACTCCACACAGAATGAACTGCAAAATACCATGCCAAGACACATCATATTAAACTTTTGAAAATTAAAGATAAAAAAAGAATCTTGAAAGGAGTCAGAGAGAAATGACATGTTAGCTAGGAACGTTCTGAGGAACACTGATTTGAGTGACACTAGATTTCTCATTTGAAACCATGAAAGCCAGAAGGAAGTGGCACAGTATTTTTCTAGTGCTAAAAGAAAAAGAACTGCCAACCATGAAAGAGGTACACTCAAAAACTATAAATCAATCAAGATGGAATGCTAAAAAATGTTGCAGTAACCCACAGAAAGGGAAGAAAAGAGAAGCAGAGGAAACAAATAGAAAACAAATCATAAAATGGCAGACTTAAATGCTAACATAATAATTACCTTAAATGTAAATGGTCTAAATATACCAATCAAAACAGCCCCACAGTCCATGGATTGTCATTAGATGGCAAAGGCAATACACCTACCATTTGGCTTTCTGGAGTTTATTCCCTGCATGTCTGAGGAGACATTCTGTTCCTTCTGGGGGCCCCTGCCTAGAGGCCCTCCTGGAGACCCTCTGCAGTCTCTTGGCTCAGGGCCCTGGGTCGTGTTGCCCGCAGGAGGCTGTTTGCTGGGGGCACAGCTCTGCCTGCTAGGCTCATCCCAGGTGGTGGGCAGACAGGTTAGGGCTGGGGGTCTGCAGGAATCTGGGCTCCACCTTCCTTTCTGCTGTTCTGCCTCTTTTCGCTTGTTTTCTTCCTCCCGTTTTCTGGAAGCAAAGCCAAAGAGGAAGAGGAAAAAATTAAATAAATGAGCATCACCTGTCAAGTGACCCTGAGTGAGGTTTAAATTTTAAGAGAAACTACCACATCACAGGAAACGTTTGGAAATTCACGTTCTCCAAAAGCAGTCTTTTCTCCAGCTAAAATAAAAACCATCTCTTTTATACTAGGCTTTATTGCTCAAAAGATGATGGAGCTGAAAAGAATATTATGGATCAATCTTTGCACTGTTAGACACACATGATAGATAACCAGGAAACTTTTTTGTGTAAAACAAACATATTCCCAACGGTGTGTGTGCCCCAAGCTTGTGTCTGATCCCTGGAGCTACCTGGAACTCCACACTTTATTCTGCACATCAGAACGCAACTGAGAATGACAGTCATAGGGATAACCTTAAATCTGATCTATTTATTTAAAAAGCCCATTGGCAAACCTTAACGATTATACAAAAACATTCACCATCCTAAACAGGAGCAAGACCTCATCTCTACTAAAAATAGAAAAATTAGCCAGGCGCAGTGCCACAGACCTGTAGTCACAACTACTCAGGAGGCTGAGGCAGGAGCATCGCTTGAGCCCAGGACTTAGAGGTTGCAGTGAGTTATGATGATGCCACTGCACTCTAGCCCAGGTGACAGAGCAAGATCCTGTCTCAAAAAAAAAAAAATACTTGCAAAGCACTGTGTAACTGATTAAAACACACCTGTGAGTTGCAGTGCTGCCATTGAGAGCTCTAGTTGAGTCAAACCCATTCACTTTACAGATGAGGCCCAGAAGGTAGGATGATTTTCAAAAAGTCATACCTAAGTAGCTGGTGGCTAGGCTGGAACCCTTGGGTAGCAACAGAATAGAAGAGGCCTGGGTAGGAGAGGCCAGGTCGAGACATAAGCAGCAGTGTGAGGCAGAGGGGTCAGAGGTAGCCCAGGCCCAGAAAGGGGTGAGGAGCTTGAAGATGAAGATGCTGAGTTAAGGGCAAGATTTGTTTGACCAATGCCATCAATCTGTAGGGATGTCCAAGCGGAAGACAGGAGGAAAAAAACCTAGTTTTTTCAGTCTCTCCTCTGCTGGACACTAAGGATATGGAAATCAGGACCCCAGAGGTCAGGTTCCTTGAGAAGCCTTCTACCTATAAGTGGACAGCTAGGAAAACAGACCTAACATATAACGGAAGAAATGTTATATGCTTGCACAGAGGAGGCAGTCATTAATTTTGTCTGGAGGAATCAAGAAGGTCCCAGCTGTTGATTCTTAAAGATGTATAGGAGTTTGCCAGGCAGATAGGCGGGAATGAGGATTTAAATCTGGGCAAAGACAGGTGGTCTATGGAAAAACCAGGTCTGTTTTGCTTCTTGTGATATTTGAACAGACCTTGCTATATACAGCAGGTACCCAATATATATATTTACTGCCCAGATGATTCACAGTTACTACTCAGGAAGAGAATTTGGTAGCCCCTTAAAGGTTCAGTTTAAAGTAGAATGAGTAAGGGTAGGGCGCAGAGAACCCTGTGCTGGGAAGTATAAGAAGTTTTCTAGTCCTGCTTTGGCCAGTAACTACCAAATGACCTCAAGTGAGTCACTTTTCCATCAGAAACTCCGCTTCCCAGGTCTAACAGTTGTATGATAGCTCATAATCTTGACTCGATTTAGGGGTCTGTTTTGGAAACCAACTATCTTTCCCAAATTTAGGATTTCTTTTGTAAGGAGATGGAGAAATGGTTTTATGGTAATAGCTGGCTGGCATCAGAGTCCCTCTTGTGGCAGGGGGTGGGGGACCTTGATTAGACAAACATTTTAATAAGCTTGGAGACAGGATTGAGGGCTGGTAGGTGAGACCTTAGGGCCCAGCTGGTGACTGGCCCTGAGGCTCCAGAGAAAGGGCTGCTCTGCAGGAGACAAATTTGTTTGCAGCTCCTCACCTGGAGGGAGGAGATAAAAGAACAAGGGAGACAGAAGGGAGGAGGAAGAAAGAGAAGACAAGAGACAGAGCAAGGGCCAGGGCAAAGGGAATCTCCCGTGCTGAGGTAACAGAAAAGGCCTTCAGAACTGTGCTCCTCACACGTTAACGGGCCAAATCACCTGGTTAGCTTAGTAATTACAAGTTCAGATTTGGCAAGTCTGGGGTAGGACTCAAGATTATACAGGTGTGGCTGGTCCTCTGACGATACCTTTGAGTAGCCAGGCTGAAGAGAGCAGGAAAGTCTAATACGGACTGTCAACTATACTGTTATGGGATATGAAATGTATGATACAAAATGTGATTCTCTGAGATGACACCAACTTTTTGTAAGGTCTACCATGCTTGTAACATGCTTTTCTTTAATGAGCAACCTGACAAGTATCAGACATGGATGGAAGCAAGAGTCGAGGTAGAGACCCTAAGCCTCCGAGCAGTCACAGAATTCAGACTTCCACAGACTAAGGATCTCAAAGGACAGAAAAGACCTAGCTGGTGGATACCAGAGTTACACTTTGATTTAAAACCTTGTCAACTAGTTAAATTCCCCTTCTGATGATCTTTCTTCCTGTGTGGAGAAGCCCCCGATGTAGGGGCCAAATTTGCTTATCTAATAGTTTTCCACTGAGTCCCATCAGAGAACATGGCCAGATGGGTCGTACTAACTCCTGGACAGCTCTGATGTTTTTATTTGACTCTGGTTTTGTTACATCTTTGCCAACTGCTGACACTTGGGCCTGCTGTACTGCAGTCTACAGCATAGCTGGACAGCCTGGCATCTCAGTGCCTGAGTCACACGGCCGTGAGTGAGCAGGTGCCGTATCAGTGCGATCTGTCTGGAAGAAGGCTGCTTTTCAGAAGAAGGTGGAAGCACATGGGCAGCTGAAGTGCAGCTAATTGATCTAACAGCTTTGCTCCTGGCAGGCAGTGGGATGCTCCTTTTCATACCAGCACTGACGAACAGAGCTGCTTTACAACAATGATATTGGCCCTTTAGACAGACACATGAGTGTGGCTGTCTGGGTTGGCATCTACATGGATCTCAGTGCCATTAAGAGGGGCTCTGAGGTGATAAATTAGACTTTGTTATTTGAGCAGTCATTTCTCTTACTTTTAGGAAACCAAACAGCCTTCCTTTGCAATTCCAAGAAGCCACTATGCAGTCAGCCCCTGGACAAATCATGTCACTGCAGACCTTTCTGGGCCTCCAACAAAGGCAGCCACCTGACAAATCGGGGATCTAGCCTTTTAGAGGGATCAGGATGTCCCAAAAGCAAGTGGAGATTGCTTTGAATGAGGAGGTTTACAGGGAGGTGATTTTTCATTTTGTTAGAACTAAGTAAGAAGAATTAGGAAAAAGATTGTAATCATCTGAATATATAATTAGGCCCTGAGCTTATGAATAGAATGTTTTTTTTTCAAAAACTGATGCATTTTGCATTAAAAAAAATCCTCTATGTGGCGCATAGCCCATAATTGTGAAGTTCTTCAGAGCTATGGTTGTGGGTGTAATAATAGTGATCACTGGGGAAAAGGGGGTGGGATTGGAACTGGAAATTATGAATAACCTGTATCCTATTTTATTTATACTGCTGCCTTAAAATTAAAGCAGCAGCAGCAACAACAACACACACACAATACAATTTCTGAGAACTGAACATGATTCCACATGTATGTGTCTCCCAGGGAACCACTGCTCATAGTATGACTTTGAAGAAACCTCAGTTTATTGAGGGTGACACACTTATTTGGTAGAAAAGGAAATTGAGGCAAGAGAAGTGACTTACCCAAGGCTACATGGTAAACTACAGACAGAGCCAAGATAGAACTCAGCTGCTTTACCCCTCCCAGTAAAATTCATCCCAATGCCAGAACTGTTTTAAAAAATTTCACTTAATCTGCTTCCATCATTTAAAAAAATGAATTGGATCATATGTAGAAACTGGGCATATCACATCAAAGTAACCATTAATAGCATTTAAAAACTAGCTTTCAGCCAGGCACGATGACTCACGCCTATAATCCTAGTGCTCTGGGAGGCCAAGGAGGGAGGATTGCTTGAGCTCAGGAGTTGAAGATCAGCCTGAGCAAGAGAAAGACTCCATCTCTACTAAAAATAGAAAAATTAGCCAGGTGTGGTGCTGCCCGCCTGTAATCCCAGCTACTTGTGAGGCTGAGGCAGGAGGATCGCTTGAGCCCAGGAGTTTGAGGTTGCAGTGAGCTATGATGAGGCCACTGTACTCTGCCAGGGGCAACAGAACGAGACTCTGTCTCAAAAAAAAAAAAAAAGAAAGAAAGAAAGAAATTACAGAGTATTGACTTGTCAGGCTAGATCATAAAAGACATTGCAGCTTCTGTCTTGTTCTTTTGGAACACTCACTCTGGAGGAGGAACTGAGGCCTCCTGCCAATACCGTGTGAGATATCTTAGAAATGGATCCTCTAGCTCCAGAAAGCCTTCAGATGATTGCAGCTCCAGCTGACATCATGATCCTCATCTCCTGAGAGACCCTGATCCAGAACACCAAAACTCACACTGAAACTCCATGAGATGCTAAATGTTGAGTGTTGTCTTAAGCCACTAAGTTTTGGGGTAATTTGTAATATAGCAAGAGATAACTAATACAGTATGAATCATGAGGGGGCCATTAAAATAATTTCATATATGTACATAAAACACTCACCCTAACGAATACTCTGTAATGTAATGCTTAAAATCCACATTATTCAAACTGGGGCTCCACTTTCTTATGGGCATGTTTTTGGTTCCCAGAAACAAATTAATCATCAACTATTTGGCTAGGCTTCTTTGTCTCTTCCAAGCGAGAACTAGGGTATTTACTGAAGTTTGCTCTTCTCCATATTCTCTGAATCTGGCAAGGGTAAGACTTGTAAACAGCTGAGGTCTAGGAGTTTTAGGGAATCATGTTCAAGTATATGCAGTGGTGAGCCCCTTTGTTCTTGTGTTTCACCTTAAAAC
The DNA here is from genome assembly GCA_004363605.1 of Indri indri. Taxonomy (NCBI): domain Eukaryota; kingdom Metazoa; phylum Chordata; class Mammalia; order Primates; family Indriidae; genus Indri; species Indri indri. The sequence continues at coordinate 92,993 of RJWJ010001187.1, forward strand.
CAGAACACAGCTCTTTCATAAACCTGTCAAATGGTAATTTGCTCATGATCAATATGTAGGGAGTTGGAAAACCAAATGCACAAATGTATGTGTGAGAACGTTGTCAGGATAAGTGGTACATAAATGTACCTTCAGTAAGGTAAACAAGTTAAAGTGGCACACTTGCAGAAATTCATAATACAAGCACTGAAAGACATCTAAGAGAGTATCTGGTCCATCCCTTCCATTTGACAGATGGGGAAACTGAGGCCTAGAGTGATCAACGGCTTATGTAAGGTCTTAGACTCACTGTAGGAGCAGTTACTGATTGTAGGAACAGTTATTTATTAAATGCTTACTATGGCCCAAATACTCCAAGGCACTAGAGATATGGAGGTAAGCAGCACACTATCCCTGCTGTCAAGAAACTGACAATCAAATGGGGCCTCAGACCTGTATGCTCCTGCTGACAGTTCCAGATGTGCTGAGTGCTAAGAGAGGAGTCTACACAGAACTATGGGAGGATGGGGGGAATGTCATTAATTAAACTGGGAGAGGAAAAGGCTACACGTGAAGAATGCGAGAGGAGTGGTGTGAGAGAAGGTTATTTCAGACAGAGGGAAGAGCATGCATGAGCAAAGATATGCAACCTAGCTCGCAGAGAACCTCTGGCTCAGAAGAAATCTTAGAGACCAGCTCTTTACGTAGTTTTAAAAATTCCTTATATAATATCCCAGAGAGATGATAATTCAACTGCTGGAACATTTCCAGTGAGAGGAAACATTATCTCATGAGACAAAAAAGGTTTGGCTCTAACCTTTTCAGTTGGTGTTGCATGGTGTCTAGGGGTCTGTCAGATTCTATCTCTTCATTGTCGCTGAATAACAGGCATAGTAATATTTGGTCTTTAACTTCCTCTCCAAGGAATAAGAAAATGTCATGTGCTTAGGACCTTTGACTTACAGAATGTTACAGCTGGGAGGGACCTCAGAGATCATTTAGTCCAGTGGTTCTTATCTTTTTATGTGTGACTCATGGATCCCCTTTGAGAATATGATAAAAAATCTAAATGCATATATGCTCCTGACACGCAAGACGCTGCATACAGTTTCAGGGTATTCATGGAGCCCTGAAGCCCATCCTGGATTAGACACTTTCTTTTCATGTTACTGATGAAAAACTGAGGTTCAGAAAAGCGGAATGGCATGAAGCAGAACCACGGAAGAAATTGTCCACTGGTCAGATGCCTTTGCAAGCAGACTCAGGCACATGGGCCAACCCTGAAGCGAGGTGCTGACAAACGGGTGGTGTTCAGCAGAGCAGGCTGCACTAGGGTCAAAGCGAAAAGGAGACCTGCGGTAGCAGTGGGAGTGCCATGAGCACTGCCTTCAAGTATCTGAAAGGTGGTTTACAGAGAAAGATTTAGACTTTTCTCTTTGGTTTCAAGAAGTAGCTTCAAGACCAAAAGGTAGAAAATAACTTGCCAGACAAAATCTTCCACAAATGGAATGTGCTGTCTTCAGAGGTACAGAATTCCCTGTCACTTGACTTATTAAGGACACAGAACAACCTTTTGTAGAAGGGACTTAAGCATCACACAAGTTCAAATTGGATGACCAACACGGGACTTGATTATGTAACTCTAAGAGACACAGTCACATACACTAGCCAGAAAGCAGCTCAGGTCTCCCAGAGAGCATGGCAAGTGAAGAAGTGAAGAACGTCCAGGATGGCTGAGACATCAAGCGTGGCGGGATGGGAGGGTCGTGGTAGTGGAGAGAAATGAGGCTTGGAAATATAAGTGCAAGTAAATGTTGAAGGTTTTACCTGGCATCACGGCTGGTATTCAAGAATGATGGCCCATATAGAGTGGTGGCACAGAGGAATGAAAACAAAAGGACATAAAGGACTTTCAAATGAAGAATTAACGCAATCTATGGTGACAGCAAGGAGATAAGTGATGAGACAGGTTGTGGTGATGAGCTATAGGTTTACATAGTCTGAAGTGATAGTGATAGCAAACGGAAATGTCCAGTGGCCTAAGTGGTGGCAAGTGGCAAAAGCAGCAAAGTGGAGATGCCCAGGAGGCCATTGAAGATATGGGATTAGGGTTCCAGGAGGCCAGGATGTGAGACAAATTAAGGGGTTATCTATACAGTCGAACTAATTTAAATTTTAAGAGTGGATACATTTTCCGGAGAAAAAAGTATAGCATGAGTAGAAGTCTAAGGAGTTTGCCTTGGGGGCTGACTTCAGTGTGGAGATGGTATAATTAAAAAGACCTGAGAGGGGAGAGTCAGCGAGTTAGAGGAGATCTGAGATTAGAGTGAAATAAGAACCTGACAGAAAGGAAGCTTCAAGGAAGAAGGCTGATCAGCATAAACATGGTCTTATGTTAGTGTGCATTCAGCTGTATGATTTGGCAGGAAAATTACAGTAATGTTCATTTTGGCAACAACATACATAGTGCAGCATGAGTTATAAAGTGCTCTTAAATGGATTATGGCTATTTCTTAAATAGTATTTTCTAAAATACCTGCCTAAGAAAACATGACTATAACTTTTCTCTCTCCCAGTTTCTCTATCAGTAAATTAGAAATCACTTTAAGTTGCGCAAGTTCCTTTTACATCCTCACTTTAAGGAAGGTGATTTCTGCCCTCCTAATGTGACAAACTGGGGAGGAGACACTGAGGGAACATGACGTGCCTGGGCCCCCTCAGTCAATGATGCAGCAGCAGCAAGGACCGAGTTTACTATTCCGATTTTTGTTCCTTAAAGCAAAAACTGAAAGCAAAATTAAACACTGACTCATATTTTTAAGAAATACCTTTTAAGAAATAAAATGAAAACAAATTCAATCAGTTTCTCCACCATTTAAATACTTCTCCTGGGGATCTATACTACAGTGACTGTAGGAAGCGATGGTTAAACTGTAAGAAACTTGTTTATTTCTAATAATAACATTCAATGAAGGAAAGATTGTAACTGAGATAAAGTAAAAGAGATTACAGTTTTTGAATTTTGGCAATTTAAAAATACTGTCACAAGTAAGCACAGCTCCCATTTAAAAGGGCTTTTAAAAATTAACTTCAGAAACTAAGAACAAAGAGGCCCTATCTTCCATAGCAGTGAAACAAATTAGGGAGGGAGTTGGACTAGATGTTTCCTAGATCCCTTTGTTGTTTCATATTCTTTGCTCTGGGGATCACAAAAGGCCATGTTAAGAAAAAAAAAATATGTAAACCACTGTGCTATTTAAGCATGTCAATATTTTAACCCCTTCCCCTGTATAGGAAATCTTCTCACGCATAGGTTCTTAGTTGCCAGCTCTAAACTGACCCCATAGTATGCCAGTCCAAACTCTTAGGCCTAGGCATAAGACCTCTGGCAGCACCAAAGGCAAAGGAGAGGAAGGAGGGTCTGCAGATCACTAACGACAAAGACTCGGGGGTTTCTGCAGAACTGGAGGTACCTAGAAATCAACTAGAGAGCTGCCTAGAAATCCACTGGTCTAATCTGTCATATTTTCCAGATGAAGAAATTAAGACTCAAAGAGAAATGCCGTGTTCAAATCATCACAAGTAAATATCAGAGGCTGGGTCTGAATCCAGGTCACTTTCTACTCTACCACAACCTTCTATTCTGCTGGAAAGGGAAAGGAGCACTCCAGGGCCCCCTCTCTCTAATAATGAGGTGGAATGTGTTTGGATTAATACATTCCTTTTTGGGGACACACAAAGGCAGTCATGTTGCCTTTATAGAGCCCCACCTCATATTTAGGTACATATGACTTCAAATTCTATTAACAGATTCTCACACATTAAATTGGAATTTATGGAAACATCAGCAAAAGGAAATAGAACATTCTATCCCTAGCAGAGAATATTTACTTGCAACTCAGGATAATGTGTCATGTGCATTACCTACTTAGCGTTGTCACTCACATGCAGAGAAATTTTATAACAAGGCTGGAAAAAGAGATGTGTAAAGGCTTTTAGGTTAACACTAGATTCTTTGGCAACAGTGAAGAGAAGAGAGCCTCATTAAGAGAAGAGTACAATGGCCAGGCATGGTGGCTTACACCTGTAATCCTAGCACTCTGGGAGGCTGAGATGGGAGGTCTGCTTGAGGCAAGGAGTTAGAGAGACCATCTGAGCAAAGGTGAGACCCTATCTCTACAAAAAAATAGAGAACTTAGCCAGGCGTGGTGGTGTGCGCCTATAGTCCCAGCTACCTGGGAGGCTGGGGCAGGAGGATTGCTTGAGCCCAGAAGTTTGAGGTTGCAGCGAGCTATGATGATGCCACTACACTCTAGCTACGACAACAGAGCAAGACTTTGTCTCCAAAAAAAAAAGAAGAGTACAAGATAATATTTCCTACTATGACTATCTATTTCAGTAGTTTCAGAGTCACAGAAAATGCTGTGTTTCTGTCAATCTTATCTACTGAAGGCTGACATTATGATTAGCATTCCAGTGCTAATGGTATTTAACTTCTCACTAGAATCATTTATCTTGCCTCTTATTATTACTCCTAATGGTTATTTATTTACACTATGCTTTCCCCTTGTAGGCAAGATGTGGAAGGATTTAAGAGTTGGAAGAACTCTATATTTGGAAATATTCATGATATAGTTAAGAAGTTATCCTTCAAGGCTCTGCATGTCCACATGTTTACCATCAGAGGTTTTGTATCTGTATTTGCTAATGCATACACTGCTGCTACTTAAAATACTTTTTTTTCCCCAACACAGATATCAAAGAAAAGGCAAACTAAAGCATAATCTAAAACCAATCATTTATGCGAAATAATCACAATGTGTAATAGGCACAAATGGCTATTTGGTATATTTTATATCATTGTCCCCAAAAATGTGAAGTCCCTGAAGTGGGGATTTTGCTTTTTTTAGCCATTTTCTCCCTAGGCTTTAGCCAAGGGTTTTGTTATGTATAGCAGGCATTCAATCACTATTTCTGGAATAAATTACTTTATTTAGTACAGATTTATTAAGAAATAGGGGGAAGAGAGCAAGTTATTTATACAAGTTGGTTGCTTTCATCAAATGAAAACTAGACTTAGATTGGTCTAGTGAAAGTAGGTTAGATATTGGCGTAAGTTACTTTGGGAAAGGCAGGAAAGGCGAGAAGAGTGGTTATCTCTTAGCTTACTATAGGTAGCAATCCACCGCCCCCCGCCCCCTCCCCCCGCCCCGACTCCCTGCCATGGACTGATCTAGAGAAATAGCCACCAAGGAAAGGTTAGGCCTTCATTCTTCACAGCAGCCTCAGTCCCCAGGAGATGGAGTGCTGAGCAGAAGGGGAGAGGTGACCCGGGTATAGGGAGCAAAAGTAATTCAGTTTCTTTCCTGTTTCCCTCTGCTGACCACCCCCACCCCCCACCCCCTTCCACCCTGACTCTGAGTGGTAAGAACACAATCTCCACAGCTCAAACTTACTTGGCAGCTGCATCTTTTCTCAACTGTTCATGCTTCATGAGGAGATTTTTCCGGTCTCGGAAAGCTTTTCTGACCTTGTACCCTTTGTAGACAGCTTGGATTTTGAAGGCAGCAATGTCTTGTATGGCTGCGATGGACAGGGCACCGTGCTCCAACATGAACTGGATCACTTCATGGCGCTCACCAAGCAAAGCATAATCAAGGGGTGTGTACCTAAAGCAGGAGGAAGATTTTTTTTTTTTTAAGTTTTGGAATGTAATTCAACGCATAGTTAAACTGGCAACATTATCATGCGGCAGAAGGAAACTTCATTCTAAGTTGTGGAATATTCCCCAGGCAAAGCCATCTTCTTAATATCAGGGCTGTTCCTTTTTTCTCTGACAGGCACAAAACAAGGTTGAATACAGCTGGGGTTCAGGTACTTTGTTCTGCTAACCATGTCAATTCCTGAGTTTTGCTCCCTGGCTCACAAATTGGGGGCTATTGGGAACATGTGATCACTTTGCTTCTTCCCCATGTGTCAAATAATTCCCTATGCCTATCTGAAAAAGTACTGCAAATAATGTTCTGTGAGATTCATAAGTTTGAGCTCATGATTTACTGATACTTAATGCTTATGAAATAGAAAATATGCCTCTAAATGAAGAGAGTTAGTATATGACAAGGATGGCCCTTTAAATCACTGCAGAAAAGATGGATTATTAAATAAATAGCGTTGGGACAACCATGTATGTAATCTTAGCACTTTTGGATGCCAAGGCAGGAGGATCACTTGAGGGCAGGAATTCAAGGCCAGCCTGAGCAAGAGCAAGACCCCCGTCTCTGTGAAAAACAGAAAATTTAGCTGGGTGTGGTGGTGCACGCCTGTAATTCCAGCTACTAGGGAGGCTGAGGCAGGAGAATCGCTTGAGCCCAGGAGTTTGAGGTTGTAGTGAGCTATGATCACATTGCTGCACTCTAGCTGGCGTGACAGAGCAAGACCCTGTCTCAAAAAAACAAAACAAACAGACAAGAAACAAAGATAACAGATAGTTCCCAGAACAGTAAATACTAATGGCTCATAAACAAAAGTATGTTCAACCTCACTCATTTAAGAGAAATACAAATTAAGACTAACATGAGAGAGTTTTTCACTGATTATCAGATTAGCAAAGATCAGAAAGGTTAGTAACACACTGCACTGGCAAGGACAGAGGGAGATAAGCTCTCTCATATACTACTTTTACCTTTGACAATTTGATAATATCGACAAAAATTATTCATGTATATGCACACTGAAGTAGCTGTTTCACTTATAGGCATTTATCCTATAGATCTGCTCTCATGTATGAAATGCTTCAAGTACAAGGATACTCACAGAGGCACAGTTTGTCATTGCAAAAGACATCAACAGAGGACTGGTTAAATAAAGCACAGGCCATCAGTATAATGAAGTAACCTGTTTAAGGCAGCCATTATTGTTGTATGTGAATAAATAAGGAACAATTTCCAGGATTTCTTGTTAAATGAAGAAAAAAAGTAAGAAACAGAGCAGTTATTATGGCACGTTCCATTTGTATAAAAAAGAATATATACTTATATGCTTATCTATGAAAAAATATGTCCAGAAGTTTCCCAAGAAACTAGAACAGTGAAACCTCTGGGGAAGAAACTGATCATCTCAGAGGCAGGGGTAGAAGGGACATTTAGTGTTCACGGAATGCCCTTTGAAATTTTGTTCAGTGCACATACATCACCTTTTTGATAAATATATTATTTAGAAAAGATGGGTATTATTGTCATAGTTATATGTTTTAATCTCAATTGGCTCCTTTCTACATGTGCGATTTTAGGCAAATTCCTTTTTGAATTATCTTTTTATTTTTGAAAATACAAAAAATTGGATAAACAGAAGAAAATAACCATCATTTATACTCCCACTCTCAGAACAAACCGCTGCTAATATCTTGGCAGATATGGTTTCTTTTTTTCCAAAGAAAACTGACTACTTTGTAAAAATGGTATTTTAAGAATTCAAACTTTGTAAAAAGTACAAAAATTGAAGCAAAAAATAAAATCCCCCCAATTCTACCACCCAACAATGGGAGTGATGACTGTCACTTCTTAAACAACTTACTTGATGTTTCTAAGCCCCAGCTTTCCTCATCTTTTACACAGATGATACTGCACAGAATTGGCATGCGGACACAATGGAATATACATGTAAAGAGGATGGCCGTGTGCCGGGCACGCAGCAAGCAGTTGATAAACGTCAGAATCGCTGCTCGGTTTGTGACACCATAGTTGCTTACCATCAATATTATTTCCACAGGACCAAGCTAGTGTTTATGACCACCTAATGACTGCCACTGATGCCAGTTCCTCTTGGGTGACTGTGACTAGTCCAGTGAAATCAGAAGTGTTAGGGGAAAATAATCAGGTGATTTATGAGGTGGAAAAAATGATGATTATATGGATGCATGATTAAACACAGAAAACCATCCAATGATTACAGAAAAGAAATGATCTCTCTTTAAAACTCACCTAACAGTCACATTAAGAGATGAAAGAGGCTTCCAGGATAAGGGTGGTTTGGTCACTTGAGTAAGAAAACCATGAGTTTGGGAGGAAGCCCCAAATGCTGACATTAAGGAACCCCCATATTAGGACAGCTTGATTTGCCACTACTGTTCAGGAACCAGAGTTATAAGTAGAGGTACCTATGTAAACTTTAAAACATTATAAGTAGGTAGCATTTTGTAAATTTAGAAGAATTAAAAAAAATTTACTATATATTCTACAATGCCTTTCATGACTATACTTTTCTCTAATGGAAAAATTATCATAGAGTCATCAAACAACACAATAGTGGAGTTAAATTGAATTTTAGAGGTCATTTAGTTCAATATCTTCATTTTACAAATGAATAAGCAGACTCAGAAAGGTTAAGCAACTTGCCAAAGGTTATGTATTTAGGTTATTAAGTATGGAATGTCCGATTTCCTTAAGTACTAAGTTTGACGGTTATTACCTCTGACATTTCACTTTGACACTTTTTTTGTTTTATTGTGAAGGTACATCCTTAGTCTTTCAAATGTATGGTTTGGCTTATGATTATCTTTCAAATTTTTTTTTTATTTCAGCATATTATGGGGGTACAGATGTTTAGGTTTACGTATGTTGCCCTTACCCCCCCCTCCACCCCCAAGTCTGAGCTTCGAGCGTGTCCATCCCCCGGATGGTATGCATCACACTCTTTGTGTATGCATATACCCATCTCCTCCTCGCCCCTCCCCCCTTCCCCCTGCCCAACATCCAATAAATGTTCTTCTTATATGTGCACTTATGTGTTGATCAGTTAATACCAAGTTGATGGTGAGTACATGTGGTGCTTGTTTTTCTATTCTTGGGATACTTCACTTAGTAGAATGCATTCTAGCTCTTTCCAGGAGAATACAAGAGGTGCTATATCCCCATTGATTCTTAAAGCTGAATAGTACTCCATGGTATACATATACCACATTTTATTAATCCGCTCATGTATTGATGGACACTTGGGTTGTTTCCACATCTTTGCAATTGTGAATTGTGCTGCTATAAACATTCAGGTGCAGGTGTCTTTTTCACAGAGTGTCTTTTGTTCTTTGGGGTAGATGCCCAGTAATGGGATTGCTGGATTGAATGGTACTTCTAATTGTATCTCTTTAAGGTATCTCCATATTGCTTTCCACAGAGGTTGCACTAGTTTGCAGTCCCATCAGCAGTGTAGGAGTATTCCTATCTCTCCGCATCCACACCAACATTTATTGTTTTGGGACTTTTTGATAAAGGCCAGTCTTGCTGGAGATAAGTGATATCTCCTTGTGGTTTTGATTTGCATTTCCCTGATGATTAGAGATGTTGAGCATTTTTTCATGTTTTTAGGCCATTATTCTGTCTTCTTTTGAAAAGTTTCTGTTCCTGTCCTTTGCCCACTTTTTGACAGGGTTGTTTGATTTTTTCTTGTTGATTTTCATGAGTTCTAAGTAGATTCTAGTTATCAGCCCTTTATCAGATTTGTAGCATGCAAACATTTTCTCCCATTTTGTAGGTTGTCTGTTTGCTTTTGTGACAGTTTCTTTGGCTGTGCAGAAGCTTTTTAATTTGATCAGGTCCAGTTTATTTATTTTGGTTGTTGCTGTGATTGCCTTTGGGGTCTTCTTCATAAATTCTTTGCCTAGGCTAATGTCTAGAAGAGTATTTCTAACATTTTCCTCTGGAATGCTGTTTTACTCCTTAGGTTTAAATCTGTTAAATCTGTTACTTTTATATAGTGTCTTTGCCTTGCACATTCGTTTCAAATGGTTCATCATTGTTGGAATAGTAATGTCAAACTTTGCTGCTACTTCATGCATAGGTTGAGATGGGTTTGCTTCCAGTGCAGCTTTCAGCTCATCATTATCCACCTTGGTCTCAGGTCACCCACGTGGCTCATTTTCAAGATTAAAATCACCAGAACAGAACTTCTCAAACCATCGACATATTGTGTGTGTTTGTTAGCCACATCCTTCGCAAATACTTTGTTAATGTTTCGAGTTGTCTGCTCTGCATTGTATAGTAACAAAGTCACTATATTGATTTTTGTGAGAGGTGAAAGGTGTGGATCCTGGTTCAGTCTTCTACATGTGGCTATTCAGTTTTCCCAGCACCATTTATTGAATAAGGATTCTTTTCCCCAGTGTATGTTTTTGTCTGCTTTGTCAAAGATTAGGTGGCTATATGAGGATGGTTTTATATCTGGGTTCTCAGTTCTATTCCACTGGCCAATGGCTCTATTTTTGTGCCAGTACTAAGCTGTTTTGATTACTAAGCCTTATAATAAAGTTTGAAATCTGGTAAATTGATACCTCCAATTTTGTTTTTATCGCCTAGAACTGTTTTTGCTATGCGGGGTCTTCTCTGGTTCCATATGAAGAATAAAATTAATTTTTCTACATCTGTGAAGAATGATGTTGGTATTTTAATAGGGATTGCATTGAATCTGTAGATCACTTTGGGTGGTATGGACATTTTAACAACGTTGATTCTGCTGACCCATGAGCATGGTATGGTTTTCCACCTGTTTACGTCCTCTGCTATTTCCTTCCTCAATGTTTCATAGTTCTCCCTGTAGAGGTCTTTTACCTCCTTAGTTAAATATATTCCTAGGTACTTTATTTTCTTTGTTGCTATTGTGAAGGGAATTGAGTCTTTCATTTGGTTCCTGGTATGACTGCTATTGGCGTATATGAAAGCCTCTGGTATATATGAAAGGCTCAAATCAAAGCATCTGATTTGATTTTGTATCCTAAGACTTTACTGAATTCACTTATCAATTCCAGGAGCCTCTTGGTTGTATCCATGGGGTTTTCTAGATATAATATCATGTTATCAGCAAATAGTGAGAGTTTGATCTCTTCTGTTCCCATTCGTGTGCCTTTAATTCCACTCTCTTGCCTGATTGCTGTGGCCAGGACTTCCAGCACTATGTTGAATAGAAGTGGAGATAGTGGGCAACCTTGTTTGGTTCCAGTTCTAAATGGGGATGCTTTCAATTTTTCCCCATTCAGTATGATGTTGGCTGTAGGTTTGTCATATATGGCTTGTATCATTTTTAGGTAAGCCCCTATGCCTATTTTGTTAAGCATTCGTATCATAAAAGGGTGTTGAATTTCGTCAAATGCTTTTTCTGCATCTATTGAGAGAATCATATGGTTTTTGTTTTTGCTTCTGTTTATGTGGTGAATTACGTTTATAGATTTGCGTATGTTGAACATCCCTGCATCTCTGGGATGAAGCCCACTTGGTCATGATGGATTATTTTCTTAATAAGCACTAGATTTGGTTAGCTAGAATTTTGTTGAGAATTTTTGCATCTATATTCACAAGGGACATTGGTCCGTAGTTTTCCTTTTTTGTTGCATCCTTTCCTGGTTTTGGTATCAGGGTTATGTTGGCTTCTCAAAATTTTTTTACAGCAATTTTTGTGAAACCATAGATAAGTCAAAAATTCATGTTTTTTAATATGCGTTCCATCGTGGAACCAATGCAGAGCAGACAACTCGAAACATTAACAAAGTATTTGCGAAGGATGTGGCTAACAAACACACAGTATGTCGATGGTTTGAGAAGTTCCGTTCTGGTGATTTTAATCTTGAAAATGAGCCACGTGGGTGACCTGAGACCAAGGTGGATAATGATGAGCTGAAAGCTGTAGTGGAAGCAAATCCATTTCAACCTATGCATGAAGTAGCAGCAAAGTTTGACATTACTATTCCAACAATGATGAACCATTTGAAACAAATGTGCAAGGCAAAGACACTATATAGATGGGTTCTGTGTGAATTAAACGAGCGTCAGAAGAGAAATCGTCTCGAAGCTTGCCTTTCTTTGCTGTCATAACATATAGGTGAACCATTTCTACACCATATTGTTACATGTGATGAAAAATGGATTCTTTTTGACTATCGCAAGCATTTGGCACAATGGTTGGAAAAAGATGAAGTGTCGAAACACAGTCCAAAACCTAATATTCATCAAAAAAGGCTAATGGTGTCTGTCTGGGTGGTCCAGCGCTGGTATTATCCACTACAGCTTCATGAAACCTGGTCAGTCGATTACAGTGGACATCTACTGCAACCAATTGGACGAAATGATGAGAATGTTTGTGATTAAGCAGAGGAGACTGGTCAACAGAGACAGGCCAATCCTCTTGCAAGACCACATGTCACAAAAAACAACACTGCTGAAAGTACACAAGCCAGATTTGGAAACCTTGTCATTCATTGTATTTACTAGACCTTGCACCAACTGACTACCACTTCTTCCAGGCTTTGGACCACTTCTTGCAAGGAAAAGTATTCAATTCTCAACAAGCTGTGGAAAAATGTCTTTGGTGATTTCATTGCCACTCACTCTCCAGGCTTCTTGGCTGCTGGCATAAACAAGCTACTGTTAAGATGGCAAAACTGTGTCAACAGTTTAGGCACACACTTTGACTAATTGTACTGCTTCCTGTTTGAGATATAATAAACTAAACTTCTGATTTGAAATCAGACATTTCATATTTAATGACCTATAACTAGTGTCTACAGAATGTAGACTAGAACTAAGATCACATTTCCCAGTTCCGTAATTCTTCTACAATGCATGTATCAATTATTGAATGTGTTTCCCATAGAATAAAATGGTTTCTAAAATCAATATGCAAACATATATATTTAGTAAGCTTGATAATTTTTTCTATAACTATTAATATATAGTGTCTTTTCCATAGTATATAAGCAGGATTATCAAAATCTGGTTTATGATATTTAAGGCCCAAACTATGCCTTTACCTACAAATATGACAAAAGGAATAACATGTTGCATATTATACCCTAAAGAATGCTGGACTGCGAGTCAGAGGACCTATGTGGCCCTGGGCATTCTCTTAACTTCTCTGAGCTTCCGTTTCCTCATCTGTAAAAGTGGTAAAGAAGAAGGGAAGAACTAGATCTCTCAGGCTGCTTCTGGGCTGAAAATTATATTGTAATTTTTTTATTATAAAACACCTATTTTTATTATGAGAAACTTCAAGCATTAAAAAGTAGAGAGAGCTGGGAGCGGTGGCTCACGCCTGTAATCCTAGCACTCTGGGAGGCCGAGGTAGGAGGATCGCTTAAGGTCAGGAGTTTGAGACCAGCCTGAGCAAGAGCGAGACCCCAACTCTATGAAAAATAGAAAAAATAAGCCAGACGAGTGTGGTGGTGCACGCCTGCAGTCCCAGCAACTGGGGGATGGGGGAGGATTGCTTGAGCCCAGGAGTTTGAGGTTACAGTGAGCTATGATGATGCCACAGCACTCTAGCCTGGGGAGACAGAGCAAGACTGTCTCCAAAAAAAGAAAAAAAAAAAGTAGAAAGAATAGCATAATAATGCTCTTAAATACTCATCACCCAAATTTAACAATTTTTTTGCTACATTTGCTTCATCCAACATCTTCCTTTTTATCTTTGCTATTTTACAGCAAATCTCAGAACGCCTATCATTTTGTCTTTATGCATTTCAGTATTCATCTATAAATATTATGAGCATAGTCACAATGTCATTATTATACTAAGAAAATTAACAAGAATTCCTTAGTAAAATCTAGTGTCCACTTTAAAATAAAATTCCCTGCATTGTCTCAAAATTTTTTTTTACAGTTGGTTTATTCAAATTAGGATTCTCAGTCAATTTTTTATTCAAAGAGACGAAATCCAAACATCTAGCAAGGTTTTAAGATTGAAGTCCATATCTAGTGTTTAAGAAACTGATCATATTGTGATTATTACTACTCAATCTTTCTCCAACCCAAGTTCAATTTAGAAGCATTCGAGTACTGTGAATATTCCTGTTGATGTTAGAGTGGGCCTGTCAGATAGTTATTGACTGAAAGTCGGCAGAAGTTGCCAAAAATTATGTCTATGCAGCAGACATCAACTGGTTAGTGTTAATGCCTGAGAAGTAAAAATTAGCACAACTGTGATGGTAACCAGCCAAGAAACAATGCAGACAAAGACAAAAGATAAGATGCAATTGGACTCGCCATGTGGGAATGGTCTGCTGGGATGAGCAGAATGCCTAAACTGGAATGTCAATAAACATAAAGGGCAATGCCAAGTCCTGACATTTGTACATCAAGGTGCATTGTTGATGAAACATTAAGGAAGACTGGAATATTGTCACTGTCACTTTTTATCTATAGATTGGCAGTGCAGTTAGGTGGATTTCCTTTGGTCTTTTTGTCTACAATTAACATATGTTTACTGCAGAAAGCAGTAAACACCTTACTTAGGCCTGAAATTCAAGGCTTAGCATAAATATGGGAATTGAATTACAAAAAAATTTTTCTATTCTTTTCTTAAAAAAATTGCAGTTAGACTGTTAATGCTGTTATATAAAATAAGTTCTTTATAGAAACAAATAATACTAATTCTTAGGATTCTTAATCTTTCTCTTCGGTTTTTTTTTTTTTTCCAAGTTTCAAAGGAAGACATCTCCAGTTCTTTCACTGAGAGAGGTTCTGAAAGAAGTGGGGAAGAGGTTGGTTCTATGAAGGAGGAAGGTGTTTCCTCTGAGACAGCTGACCTAGAGAAGTCACTCCTTATCTATAAATTTTCCCAACTGCTAATAGAAAGGGATAGTGTCATAGCAGGGGCCACTTTAGAGCATCCATAAACAATAAAAACCAACACACACCAAGGGCAACATACGTAACCTAAACATTTGTAGCCCCATAATATGCTGAAATAAAAAAAAAAAAAAGAGTCAAAAAAAAAACAAAACCAACACACAGACCTGGACCAGAGGGAGCTCAGGTATGAAAGTCTGATCACAAACTTAGTTGTTTACTACAAATTACTACAAAAAAATCTTCCTAGATCCAACACCACCAAGAATCTCTGTTGCTTAGACCTCACATTGTGTCTGGCCATTTTTATTGGACCTGGTTCTTCGGCAACGATCATAGCATACCTCTGTAGACCTTATATCATTTAAGAAACCTGTGTTTAGATTAAACCCTAAACTTTCACTTTAGCTTCTTCTTATGTTTTCATGCTACATGGTGGCAATTCTTTTTTTTTTTTAATTTTTTTTTTTATTTCAGGGTATTATGAGGGTACAAACATTATGGTTACACTTTATGTCTTTACCTCACCCAAGCGAGGGTTAAAGGCATGCCCTTCCCCGTTACAATGCTCCCTGTGTCCTTTAGTTGCGGGTTTAACCCCTCATCCCCCTAATTCCTGGAGAGTATTACTGCCATGTGATCATTTGGTATATATATATATATATACAATGGAATGTTACTCAATCATAAGAAATGACAGTGATCTAGAACCTCTTATACTTTCCTGGATTAAACTTAAGCCCATTATCCAAAGTGAGGCACCACAAGATCAGAAGAATGTGCTCCACTTGTACTCGCCATCAAATTGGTACTAACTGATCAACATTAGGGTGATCAGGTGGCAACTCTTTTTCACTAACTGATTAATATCCTCTCCAACAAGAGAAACCTCTTGAATATAGCACATTCTTCTGGCCTAACTGAATTCCTGGTCCTCGTCAGTCAGGACTTCACTGACCTTATTCTAGCCACAAGCCAGAAAAGGCCTAAAGTTTCCTCACTGCAAAATATGAGCTTGCCCTTGGTAATATCTAAAGTTCTGAATAGTTATAAATCCCATGAATCTAAATCAACATTGCAAGAGAATTTTGCTTATTGCTTCTGGTTCAGAATTGATTAATGTAGCGTTTCCATGTGAGTATACTTATTATTTATGATCCAATATTTAAACTTGAGATTTTTTCAATCTAGCAGACAGGATGTGAGATGAACATTATTATGCTCTTTTGCATCATAGCTTACCTCTCTTCATTGTTTTCCATCTGATTAGGGAAAGCAGCAAAGTCTAGTAGTAATTTAATAGCATCAAGGTATCCGTTGTTACAGGACCAGTGCAAAGCTGTTCTTCCCTACAGGCATGAACAAAAATCAAGTACATCTGGAGTAAGTATTTTTGGACACATAGCTATTTATGCTAACTCAACAATATAAGCAATTCCTTCCTCAAATTAGTTACAAAAGGGAAAATATTAAGTATATAGTAGAGAAAACGAATGGCATCTTAACCAAGTGAGCATAATTCACACGATGTTAAGAGGTATCATATGTGTCCAGAGGTGATACCCTGAGAAGGATTCAGTATCACTTATGTAATATCCTAACCAAAAACATGAAACATGAAGCTAATTAGGACAAAACATAAGACAAACCCAAATTGAGTCAAATTCTATAAAATAAATGGCCTGATTCTTAAAAATTTTCACTGTCATAAAAGAAAAAAAGTGATGAAACATTGCTAAAGAGGGATATTTCATAGTGTTAAAGGAGTTAAAGAGAAAAATATCACAATCCTAAATCTGTATGCATCTAATAACACAGCTTATAAATATACAGGACAAAAATTGACAAAATTTAAAGGGAGACAGTCAAATCCATAATCATAGTGGGAGAGTTTAACCCATCTTTTATAATAGTTGATAGAACAAACAAAAGAGCAGCAAAGATAAAGAAGACCTAAAGAACACAATTAAGAAATTGGCCCTATCCAACAATGGCAGAATTAGTACTCTTTTCAAACGTACACAGGACATTTACCAAAATCAATCATATGCTAGACCATAAAGAAAGTCTCAGAAAAATAATGTGCTCCCCTGCAAAGATGTCCACATCTTAATCCCTGGTACCTGTGAATATGTTATGTTACATGGAAAAGGAGAGTTAAGGTAGAATTAAGGTTGCCAATTAAGTGACCTTGAGATGGGGAGATTATCCTACATTATCTGGGTAAGCCTGATATAGTCACAAAGGTCCTTACAAGGGAAAAAGGGAGACAGGAGGGTGAGTGTCAGAATGATACAGTGAGAGGAAGACTCAACTGACCATTGTGGCTTTGAAAATGGGGGACCTCGGCCATGAACCAAGGGATGTGAGCAGCCTCTGGAAGCTGGAAAAGTCCAGGAAATGAATTCTCCCTTAGAGCTTCCAAAAGAATGCAGCCCTAACCAACACCTTGATTTTTAGCCCAGTGAGACCCATTTTGGACTTCTGATAACCAGAACAGTAGGAAAATAAATTTGTGTTGCTCTAAGCCCCTATGTTTGTTATAGTAGCAAGAGGAAACTAACACAATCAATTCAAAAAAATAATGAGAAAATGCCCAACAGCCTGGAAATTAAACAGCACACTTCTAAATAATCCATGCATCACAGAATAAATCAAAATAGAAACTATTTGAACTGAATGAAAGTGAAGGTACAACTTAACTGAACTTGTAAGATACAGCTAAAGCAGTGCTTAAAAGAAGCATACTTTAATCCATATATTAGAAAAGAATGTTTAAATAAAATCGACTTAAACTTTCATCAAAATAATCTAAAAAAAATTAGTAAATCAAACCTAAGGAAAGTGAATGGGAGGAAATAATAAAGATAAGAGCAAACACCAATAAAATGGTAAACAAATTCAAAATATAGAAAGTCTTTTGAAGAGCTGAATAAGCAAGACGGAAAATTAAGGGGAAAAAAAGAGAAAACACGTTACCAATATATGGAATAAATATGAGAAAATCACTATAGGTCCTACAGACATAAGATAATAAGATGCAAGTACATATGACATTTTGAATAAAAGGGGTAGATTCCTCAAAAAATACAACTTACCAAAGCCGAAAGAAAAATAATTAGAAAATCTGAGTAGTCTTGTAATTGTTAATGGAACTGAATCACTTATTAAAAACTTCTGCACAAAGAAAACCCCAAGACCAGATTATTTCAATAGGGAATTCTTCCAAACATTTAAAAAAGAAATAACACCAATCTTACATAAATTCTTTCAGAGAATAAGAAACGAGGGACTACTCCCTAACTCTTTTTATAAGGTCAGCATTATTTTGCTCCAAAACCTGACAAGTGCAGTACAAGAAGAAAATTATAGGCCAATTTCTCTCATGAACATAGATGTAAAAATCTTAAAATATTAGGAAATAAAATCATCAATATATAAAAGTACATAACACTACATAAGTGGGGCTTAATCCAGGAAAGCAAGGGTGGGTTAGTATCTGAAAAAAAAAAATCAATGTAATTCACCATAGTAATAGAAAAAGAAGGAAAAAAAATAATATGATCTTGTTGATAGATGCATAAACAATATTTGACAAAAACCTAATTATGACTTTAAAAAACTCTTAGCAATTAGGAATATAAAAAAACCTATAGTAGACATCATACTCAATAGCAAAATATTGAAAGCTCGCCTTCTGAGAAGCCAGAATGAGGTAAGGGTGCCAATTTAACACTGTATTGGAGGTCCTAGTTAGTTCGATAAAGAAAGACAAAAAAATGAAAGGCATTAAGACGAAGAAATAAAAGTGTTATTTTCCACAGACAGCATGGTTGTTTATGTAGATAATTCAAAACAATACACATAAAAATTAATAGAACTAGAAAGCAGCTTAATATACTAATTATCTACAAAAATAATCTGGCAACACTGGCAACTTGGTAAAATATAAAAGGTACTGTAAACTATAAAACATGCCTTCTTAATTATATAAGGATAAGGACCACATTTTAAATATTTTTCATTATGTTACTTTTTTACATGGTAACAATCTTGATAAATATTTTTTGAATGAATTAATAGGGAATATATTTTCTGACTTGGAAAAAATAATATGCAAGAGTTAAAATAATTAAAATAGCAAAAAAAGGTCACTACTAACTAAATTGAGAGAAATTAGTACATTACTACATAGCTGGGATGTACAGATTAACCTGTATCTTTTAATCAGTTTGGTAGTATATATCAGAGCCTAATCACATTCATATACCATTCTTTGATTCAGTAATCTCACTTGGGGGAATTATTCTAAGGGAATAATCTAAAATAAAAAAGTTAAATGCACAAAGATGATCATTGAAACATTATAATAATGAAAAAGCAATGCTCTGGTTTCTCTTCAGAGCAAACAAATCTTAACAATGAAAAAGCATCCAGCAATAGGTTAATTATTTTATTCTAAAATCTGGATTAAAGGCATAGTTTGGATACTGACTCCCCTACCCCCAGCTGTTATCACCTTAGGGGGATAAACTACATGAACTTTAATATCCTTATCTGTAAAATGGGAATAATAATAGTAACTACTTTATAGGGTTGCTGTGAGGATTGAATGAGCTATTAAACATAAAGCTCTTAGAACTTTGGAATATTAAGCATTCATGATTATGAAAAAGATTATATATCAAATGACAAAATGTTGGTGATAATTTTAAGTAAACAAAATGTGGTTCGAAAAATCACATTATATATTTATATATACATATACATACATATGCTATGTAATCTTTTATAAAAGTTATAAAACTATTCCCTGTCTATATTTTGACTATGTCAAATTATATATCGATATAGAAAAGTACTGGCAGAGAACATGGACAAATAAAATTCATAATTAACAGATGGATTTGTGGGTGATCTCTTCATTTTGATAAATTGTGGTTTTACTTAAGTTTATAACAAAGAAGAAATACTCTAAACACTTTCAATCAATCTTCATATAGAAAAGACTCAGAATTCCTACCTCTTTGTCTTGAATGTTAGGGTCTGCATTATTTTCCATGAGCACTGCCATGCAGTTGATATATCCTCCATATGCAGCACACTGCAAAGGGGTTCTTCCTGCATAATCTTGCACATTGGGATTGATCTTATTTTCTATCAATATCTGACAAACATCAGCATTTCCTCCCAGCGCTGCCCAATGTAGAAGAGAATGCCCATCTTGGTCAACTAGATCTACCCTTGCTCCACCTGGAAAAGCAAAAATATAATGAAAATGTCTAATATAGATAGCATTTATCAAAAAGAATACAAGTTAAAAAAATAGTCCCTTAAATCTGTGATCCCCAACCTCTGGGCTGTGAACTGGTACCGGTCCGTGGCCTGTTAGGAACCAGACCACACAGCAGGAGGTGAGCTGCAGGTGAGTGAGAGAAACTTCATCTGTATTTACAGCGGCTCCCCATCTCTCACATCACTGCCTGAGCTCTGCCTCCTGTCAGATTAGCAGCGGCATTAGTTGCAGGAAAACAAGGTCAGGGCTCCCATTGATTCTGCATTATGTTGAGTTGTATATTTCATTATATATTACAATGTAATAATAATAGAAATAAAGTGCACAATAAATGTAATGTGCTTGAATCATCCTGAAACCATCCCCCCCAGGTCTGTGGAAAAAGTGTCTTCCATGAAACCAGTCCCTGGTGCCAAAAAGGTTGGGGACTGCTGCCTTAAAAAATTTACTCTTATCAAATGCTTCCACATACATTGTCTACTTCAGATTTTTACAATAAGCCTATAAATTGGTCAGGGTAGGAATCACTCCCCTTTACATAAAATGAAACAGGATCAGGCAGGTGAAATGACTGTTCTAAAATCAACTCCCAAAATCTAGAGCTAGGAGTAGAGCTCGAAGTTCCTGATGCCAGGTTGGATGCTCTTCCCTTCATCCTTCTACCCATGTGGCTCTCTGTTATATAAAGCTTTATTTCTAACAGGGCATGCAAGAATTCCTACCTTTTCAGAGTGACTTATTAGGGGTACTCTTAGTAACTGACCTTTAATAAGTGTCTGAATCACGTCCTTGTGTCCCATCTCACAGGCTCGGAAAAGTGGAGTATGTTTCATGACATCAGTAGCGTCTACTTGAGCATTATTTTCCAATAATAACTTCACTGTGCTGACATGGCCAGAAAGAGCAGCAGCATGTAAAGCTGAAAAGGAAGCAAAAGGAAGTGACAAACTCCTTAACAACAACTTTCCCTTTTTATGATTCTAACTATGTATCTTTTCCTCTTTTGATTTCCTCATTATTTTGGCTAAAAGCAACCTCAGTCTTAAGGATCTTCTCAGTTATTTTTCACTTTTATAGGTTTCTACCTTCCTTCCTACTCATATGTGTTAATGTTAGTCACACTTCCCACCTTTCCTTCTACCTTTCTCTTCTTGCTGTTTTCTTCTTTTGCATCCTGTTGGTCTCAGTTACTAGTTTATTATTTTTTTCTCTTTCAAGAGAGCAAGAGAACAAATAACAACAAAGAGAAATGATTTAAATGGTGCCGGCAATTCTGCCCACCAACTCGCTCAATAAGCATATGCGCCTAAGGGGTATGTGACTAGAGACGCCAATCCACTGTTCCCTCTCTTGGTTACGTGTGCTTTTCCTTTGGTTGGAATGTGTACCCCATGGTACTGAAAGCACACACATCTTGCTGCATTGAGCGCATCTTTCATCCAACATGGCTCCAAATGCAAGCCAGCTACTTCCTCAGGGCTCAATTTAAGAAACAGCAATTCATCTCAACGTTGGGGAAAAAACTGAGAGACAAAATGTGGCCTCCTCTCTGGTGCCTTCCTAAGGGGTTTTAAAGGGTAATTTTGACTACATGTGTTTTGTGTTACATTGATTCCTGCCTACGTTACTCCACGTACTGTTTGACTTACGCCTTCACCTTTTAGGTTTGAAGGAGCCACGATAACACTTTAGAGGCTTGGGCCAGTTCTAGGTATTATGGTTCTATAACACCTTAAACAGTGTATTTGTCATAAAGGGTAATCCGTGGAGCAAAGCAGGGATACCTATAAAAATGTAGAATTTTGGGCTGGGTACTATCATGATGCTGGGAGTTCAGCAGGGAACAAAATAGATAAGGTTACATTCTAGTAGGGGAAGCAAAGCAAAACAAAACAAACCTCCTAATCAATAAAGTATTGGATAATGATGAATGGTATAATTAAGGTAATAAAAGGTATTTTGATATGTAAAGTGACTTTTGATTGATGGTTAGAGAAAGCTTTGTAGGGAGCTGACATTTAATTTGAGACTTTGGCTGGGTGCGGTGGCTTACACCTGTAATCCTAGCACTGTGGGAAGCCAAGGTGGAAGGCTCACTTGAGGCCAGGAGTTCAAGACCAGCCTGGGCAACTGTCTCTACAAAAATGGAAATATTAGCCAGGCGTGGTAGCACACACCTGTAATCCCAGCTATTCAGGAGGCTGAGGCAGGAAGGTCTCTTGAGCCTAGGAGTTGGAGGCTGCAGGCAGCTATGACAATGCCACTGTACTCTAGCTCGGGTAACACAGTGAGACCCTGTCTCAAAAAATAGATAGATGGATAAAACCTGAATCATAAAAAATGAGAGAGTATTCTGGGCAAAGGGAACAGTTAATGTAGGACAGGAATGACTGTGTGTGGTTAAGGAAGGCAAGGGTAGCTGCAGCACAGTAAGTGAGAGTGAGGTAAGTCCGAACGGTAAAAAAGGCCAGATCACAAAATTGCCATATAGATCAGAGCAATGGAAGACACTGAAGGGCTTTATTTTTTCAGATTTTAAAAAATGTTTTATTTTTTTAAGAGACAGAATTTCACTCTGTCACCCAGGCTGGGGTACAGTGGCATAATCATAGCTCATTGTAGCCTTGAACTCCTGGGTTCAAGTGATCCTCCTGCCTCAGATTACTGAGTAGCTGGGACTACAGGTGCACACCACCATGCCTGGCTAAGTTTTTTCAATTTTTAATTTTGTAGACACGGGGGGGGGGGGTCTCACCATTTTACCCAGGCTGGTCTTGAACTCCTGGACTCAAGCAATCCTCCCATCTCAGCTTCGGAAAGTGCCGGTATTACAGGTGTGAGCCACCATGCCCAGCTGAAAGGCTTTAAATGGGGTAGTGATATTATCTGATTTACGCTTTAAACAGATCATTCTAGCTATTCTGAGGAGAATGTACTACAGTAGATTAGAATACAAGCAGGGAGACCAGTTAACACTATTGCAGTAGACTGAGTGAAAAATGACGGTGGCTTGAACTAGGGTGGCAGGAATGGAAATGGAAAGAAACAAAAAGATTTAGAGTATGTTTTGGAGGTGGAGTCAACAGGACTTGCTGTATAGTCTGGAAATCTGCATTTAAACAAACATCCCTAGTAATTCCTAGGCATTATTGCATTTGAGAACCACTGACTTAAACGGCTGAATGTTAGTTTGACCTAGACAAGATTCAGATGGGTATGAGCAACTTCAAATATTTGCAGTGCTATCATGTGGAAGAGAGCACAGACCAGAACATTCAATTTCACAAATTTTGGGTCAGTATAAGGAAGAACATTCTAATAGAATTAGTTTAAGATGGAGTTTGCTATATTTTGTAGTTTCTTAACCAAAGGCTAAAGGACCACTGGTGAGAATGTTATAAGGCAGATGAAAACATGATACATATTTGTGATAATTCTGTGATTTTCACATTTTATGAGCATAAGAACCCGTTTGCCAGCCAAATGAAACTTTATAAAACACTCAACGTATAAAACGAGTAAAAGTTGAGTGGTTCTGACTAAATCAGAGGTGCAAGGTTACCCCACCTGACTGTCTACTTTCTGAGCAGCACTTCAGGAATGTCCATAGAAATCTGTTGTTCTGGAGAATACGGTTTGGAAAATCTGGGCTAGGTTTAATTTTAAGGTAACTTCTAATTCTGAAATGCTACAATTCTTTGATGTGGCATCAAGTATGAAATAGATACTCCGATATTATAAACAAATAATTTCAATGTCAAGTTAAAAAAAAACAGACAAAATTTCAATTAAGTAAAAGATAGGATTAATGACCATATTAAAGTTAAAGCCTTTACTATAAAATTGAATTGCCTAAAAACTCTTCTCTTAAAAAAATAATTGGGAGAGTGTGGTAGTCTCAATATGGAGAGGGAGATTATTAAGTGTAGCAACTGCCCTTTGCTTTCTCCCTCGTATGTTTCTACAAATAAAAAAACATAGTATTGAGAAGTTCATCACTGAATTTTTATTCTGTTCAGTGTTATTGTGCTGGTGTGTCATTTTTCCTTCTCTTTCTGACTTGTAATTAGGATATAGTACACAAGGAAGAGACCTCCAAGTGGACATTGCAGGCTAAAAAACTTTATAACTCTTATCAGAGAAAGAGATTAAAAGCAGTGTCTAGTAAGAGCATGATACAAGGCTGACTCCAAGCTTTGAAGCTCCTAGAGTCATGGGAGGTTATCTCTAAAACTGGTTGAGTCAGGATACAGTAATGCTACTGAAACCTGAGAAAAAAAGCATAGTAAATGAGACTGGTGAGAACACACTTATATGTGTGCATTCCTTAAAATATAATTCTAAATTTTAAAACTGTAATTAATAACCACTAAATGTTAATATGCATAGTTTTAAAGTGCAGGGTTTCTTTTTTGTTTTGTTTTTTTACGCAAAGATAAATGATCAGAAGAGTTCTAATAATCAGGTCTAAGGAGCGACCAGGTTTTAAACCAAATGCCGCAATTTACCTGGTAGAAACATATGCTAATTTTAGCCATAATACTTGAAAGACATAAAGCCTTTGGAGTGATATCCTGGCAAACCCAACTTAAAAACTGAAGATCAAGGTCAAACAATATTAGATTAGGAACAATGATTTCAAGTTATTACTTTATCAGTTTTATAGCTCCACCTACATTTTGGAACTTGAGTGAAAGCAAATTAAATCTGACTACAAGTTCTTACCTGTACCTCCGTATTTGTCTGCCATGTTAATGTCAATGTCAGATTTTAAACTCAGCATAGTCCTAAGGACATCATCACTGCCTTTCCCAGCTGCCCACATAAAGGATGTTCTTCCTTCCAGGTCTGAATCATCTTTCACTGAAGGATGTTTTAAAAATACTTTAACTGTTTCCTGTAAGAAAACTTGATTTAAAAAATTGAGAAAAAAGAGTAACATTTTCTATGGTAACAAAACCACTATTTTATTTGAATTCCACTAAGAAGCAAGATATTTTCCCCCTGCTTTTGAGTCAAATGAAATTATCTTTCTATGAACAACAAAAACTACAATTTCCATAGAAAATAACAATCCTCTGTACTTATATATTAGTTTTAGTTTCTGTAACACATTCACCATCCTCAAAATTGAAAATGATCATCTTCAATCAAGCTTGAAAACTTCATAGGTCACTGTAGAGAGATGAAGACTCGGAAGTATTCAGTGTTTGATTTATTTATTAATGAACAAAATTAAAAATATACATTTTCTTAGGCATTTTTCATGCAGAGACCCATATATTCTGGCATGCCACCAGAGAAGGGTTTTAAAAACAGTTAATGTATTTAATGAATCCTGATTGATGGTCACTGAGAAATACAATGTTCAATTCATTTAAACAAATATTTATTCAGCAATTCCTATACTCAAGGTCCTTCTTCTATGGAATCGTATAAAAATTAGGGCCCTTGACAATTCTATTAGTGCTTGACAATTTTAATGGGGGTTAATAATCCAGCACTCTAAATTGCCTCTTTCCTCAGAACTCAGATTCATAAAAACTTTTAGGAAGATCATAGAAACTTTTGCTTGAATGGAGGAGTTTCAGATAAAAATTTCTGGAGGCTATTAGCTGATCAAAAATGTATAAAATGTTGACTCTCAGTATTTCACAAGAATTCAAGGGCTCATCTAATCCAGTCCCTCATTTTACAGATGAAGAAATTTAGGTTCAAAGTCATACAAATATTGGTGGCAGATAAAGGAATAGAACTCAGAGTTAAATTGAGCCCTCTTTCCAGTGCTCTCTAGTTTTAAAACTATTTGTTCAGTTACCGAGGCATAATAGCTTAGTGCTCCTAAGGTCTCATGTATATGCTTATTCAGTATATTCGGATAAAGAAATAAATTTTAAAAGTTGGCGATTTTTTGACTCGTTTTCTTTTACTAATTTGCAAACACTTCTTTGTTGAGTACGTTTTTTCTTACTGATGAATGTTTGCAGGATTGTGTGTATGTGTGTTTCAAAAAGAGAGTTATGAACTCTTGCGAGTTAATAAAGGACAAGAAGATCATGGGGCTTAAAATTGAGGTTAGAAAAATGTTCATAATTATTAAAAATCAACTCTGGAATTGGCATATTATCCAAAGAAAATATTTTAATAAATATCCAGTACATTCTACCCTTCTTTCTTACCCCCATTAGCACAATTATTTAATTATTGGTATCTGTACATATATTAAATTTGGAGTCTAGGACTTGGGTTCAAGGTCATGGGCAAGTCATTTAATCTCTTGGAACCTTGGGTTTGTTTTAAATATCTAAAAACATGGGATAACATGACTTATAGGCTTGTGTTGAATTATGGATTGAGTTCTGATTTCCATAGATTGATTAGACTAGGCCAATTGAATTTCTTATCTATTTGTAACAAGAAAGAGCTTCTCCCCAAAATACAACTTTGTATTTTTCTGAAATGTTGGGAGATAATAGAAGATAATGGTTTGCCAAGCTTCTAGGTGATAAATTGAATACGTTTTATGAATGCCAAGAAGACAGATGATAGCTATACTTGTTCTGAATACCAGAGTAAGAGGGTGTGAAAAGATATTTTAGCAATCTGAGTATTCAATAGAGCATTTGGAGAGGTCAGGAAGATGAAATTATACTATGCTGATGATATTATTATAATTTAATGAAACCAATGGTTTCACTATGCACATCTACGTGGATGGCAGCAAAATCTGTTTTAACATGTGCCTCACTGGATGCATCTCTGGTTCTTGGTGGCCCTTCATACTCAGGAAGCTGAAGTAGCCCAGACACTATCATGTTGCTGAGTAGATTGAGGACATAATAGATGAGAAAGTGCTTTGTAAACTATAAAAGGCTATGAAGGAAGACCTATTAATATTAGGTATTTTTAGAAATAATAATTCATTTCTGCATTCTCAGATGTATAATACACATAATGATTAGCACTAGTAATAATAAGAACAAATTCTATTTCTTGAGTACCTGCTCTATGCCAAGGTGTACAGTAGGCACTTGTCAAAAATTTTCTCTAACCTTTATAACAATCCTGAAAGAAAAAGTATAATTATCCTCATTTTACATATGAAGAAACTGAGACTCAGAGAGGTTAAGAAACTTGTGTAAGATCATATAGCCTAGCAAATTGCACAGACAGGATTCTAGCCAAGGTTTTTCTAGTTCCAAAGCCTTGCCACACTTCTTTCAGGACAATTACAAATTGCTGAACACTAAGATGTCCTTAGTGCTATAAAAGTAACAAAAAGATGAAGTACTGTTACAATAAAGTAAAATGTTACACTGAACCTTAAAAGCTGTATAATACTTTCTATGTGACTAACAACTTTACAAAAAGTCAGACTACCACTTGTATCACAGAGCTAACAGCATGAACAATTGTTAAAAGATAACTGCTACACAAATACAGACAAATGACTGTATGTAAAGCTGGTGAAATTTGAACAAGGTCAGTGGATTGTATGAATGTCAATTTCCTGTTTATGATATTGAACTATATGCTACAATTCTAGTAAACTAGATGAAGGGTACATGGGATCTTACTGTATTATTTCTTACAACTGCATATTAACCTACAATTATATCAAAATAAAAAATTAATTAAGAAAAAAGGGAATCGTCTTGTTTTACTTACAGCAAAGTTACTCTGAGCTGCATAGTGTAAGGGTGTTGCTCCTTGGCTGTCAGACGGGATAGTTCCAGACTTATTTCTTTCTAAAAGGAGATGGACAATCTGTGCATGGCCTGAGAAAAGTACACAAAAAGGCAGTTATCACATACAAAGTAAGTTAATTAATTTATTGTCTATTTAAATGAAAGGAGTAAGAAAAATCACTAGCATAATGCAGCATTCAAAATGGTTTCTGAATTCCAACCCCCAATGTAGCTTCTTCTAGCTTTTCACTAACATAACGATACAGGGTAGAACAAAGGTGAAAATTTAAAATACTAAAAACTTAATGCTTCAATCAGGAAGGAAATGACATTAATTATAATTGTCAGACTGAGAAAAAATTACGTTAGGTATCCCCTCATTGCATTTCCTGGCTTCGCTTTACAAAACTGCCTGTAACAAAGGAGGGAAGGTGCTTCAGAGCCAGGCCCTCTTAGCCTTCACTGTCCCTAGTCTCAAGTTTCCATTGCCTAAACAACCAGAACTGCACGGCTGTTCTCTTCTACTATTCAGATGGACAAAGTACAATATAATCTGTTTTATCTCTGAGGCCTCCTCTCCATCCCCTGTAATCTCCCTCCCCCAATATTTTAACATCTAGGCAGTGATTTCAAGTCCCAGAAAGCAAGTGGGCAAGTATGACGAGGAGGTGGTAGGACCACTCTGCAGTGCCTGCTGCAGAATGTGGTCTCCACAAGTGAAGAAACAGAGAGAAAAAAATCAAAGACTGAACAAATCCATTAATAATATATGCAGGAAACCTTCATTTCATACATTCTATTGCTTCAGTGTATTGGAGAACCAGGCAATGAAGAAGCGGCCATATTAGCAGAGCAAGGAAATACTGCATGAAAGCCAGGCAGAAAAGTAATCTGAGTGTGAGTTGTGCTTATCTATCTGCTTTCCAGGTACGGTTTAAGATGGAGTTCTCCATAACACAAATGTAGGATCACAGACAAGCTATGCCATATGGGTAATCTAAACACATCTCATCAAACACATGTTTGAGGAATAAAACGAAAAATTCAGAGAGGACTATATGAAGCCATACTACAGGATAGGGAAAAAGGAATACCAGAGGGAAGACAAAGAGCGTACCTCTGAAAATGATCTACAGAACAATCCAGAGGAAAATTTCAGGAAACTGTTTGGCATCCTCAACTTAGTGCAAAAAAGAGATGGCTTCTATGAAACAGAAACAGAATATCCTAAGAAGAAAACAGACTGAAATGAAAGGGTAATGGAAAGAAGTAAAAAGGAAATAGGATGAGATTAAAAGAAATCTGGATAATAGATGAAAATAAAAATGCAATTTAAAATACAATCTATACAGAAGGTAGAAAGAAAGAACTTACGGAACAAAAAGTCAATTTAGTGGTGTGGAGACAAGTTTGCCAAGTATGCCCAGAATCCAGTGGAAAATGAAAAGGAATGAAACCAAACACTGAAATGAAGTCTAAATAATAATTATGAATCTGACTATAAAACTGAATGCAAATATAAAAATCATTTTCAAAAGAGACAATGCACAATTTAAAAACTAAAATCGAGATTATAATAACTGGGGGGGGAACATCAGATTATATGAACAAATAAAGAGCGATGAGTACAAGTGTGTTAAATCCTTTATCTTAAATAGGTGGCAATAAATAGATACTGTTTTGCTCTTGGCTCTGACTTAGGCTTAAAAAATTTTTGATAA